>VDFB02336821.1:0-28192 GCA_007258455.2 Sequoia sempervirens | reverse complement strand
TAACATATCGGAGAGGTGTATGGTTGTACTCTTCGTGGAGGGACTGTTGGAACCAATAAGAGGATGGATCAAAGCATTTGATCCTCTCTCACTTCAGGAAGCAATGAAGAAGGCGCGCAGCATGGAACTTGCAGTGCCATCTAGCAAGTTCAACTCCAGGAATACCTCTTCATTCAAGGACAACAAAGGATTCAATAATAATAAGGAAAAATCTGATTTTAGGAGTGATTCAAAGGGGAAATCAGCAGCACCCTTGGATCGTGAGACTCTAAATGATTTGCGCAAGAAGAAGCTTTGCTTCTACTGTAAGGGTCCCTACGACGCTAACCATGACTGTCCTTTGCGTCCAAAGGGTAAAGCCAATAGGGTCATGTGGGCTTATTATGAGGACTCGGAATCTGAGAATTCCGATCAGCAGGAGAGTTCTAAGGAGTCAGAATCAGAGGCTTCAGAGCCTAAGGCGGAGGCAGAGTCAGAACTCCAAATCCAGGAGGCACGGTTATCTAGCATTCAGTAGGAGGGATCTTTCATACTCCGTGGAGTTTTAGCTGGTCAAAAGGTTATCACCCTTTTAGAAACAGGTGCCACCCATAATTTTATAGATGCCAGATTTGTTGAGAAGCGTAGGCTCATAACCGAGGAGTTTGAGGGCATTCGGGTTAAGGTGGCTGATGGTTACACTCTCAAATGTGACCGTATGATTAAGGACCTCTCGTTGCGCTTGAATAATTATGAGTTCAAAGCTGATTATTATGTGGTGAATATAGGAGATATTGATTTAGCTTTGGGCATGAAGTGGCTTCATTCCCTTGAGGAAGTCACACTTCGTCTCAAAGACATGGAGATTCGATTTGATGTGGATGGAAAGACTCATATTCTGAAGGCCATCCGAGATAGTAACGTCAGGACCATTTCTTTCCGACAGATGGAGAGACTTATGCGTCATGACATGGTTGAGTGGGCTACCGAGTGCACTTTGACACCTATACAGGAGGGACAGCATAAGACCGAGTATCATCCTGACATTCAGCAGTTGAGAGTTAAGCATGGGAAGGTTTTCAGTGACATTCCACCAGGGAGACCTCCGGACAGGGGCATTGAGCACATCATAGAGCTTGAGGAGGGCGCTAAGCCCGTCATGATTACTCCTTACATGCATCCGAAGCAGCTTAGGGTCTTCCACTCCCATTTGAGGAGATATGTACTCGTCTTCTTCGATGATATTTTGGTCTACAGCAAGACATGGCAGGAGCATTTGGCTCATTTGGATACAGTACTCAGTATTTTGGAGAGGGAATTCTTGTATGCCAAGGAATCCAAATGTGATTTAGGGATGACTGAGTTGTTATACTTAGGCCATATCATCAGTGTCGGGGGAGTGCGGATGGATCCTGAGAAGATTCGTGCTATCGTAGACTGGCCTACTCCAGGGAACCTTACACAGCTGCGAGGATTTCTTGGGTTATGTGGTTTCTATCGCAGATTTGTTAGTGGTTATTCACGCCATGCAACACCTATGACGGATTTGTTGAAAAAAGGTGCATTCATTTGGACTCCTGAGGCACAGGAGTGTTTTGTGAGGTTCAAGGAGCTTATGACTACGTGTCCAGTGTTGGCACTACCAGATTTTAGGAAGCCTTTTGAGCTTCAGTGTGATGCTTCTGGTGAGGGTATTGGAGCGGTGCTTATGCAAGACAAGCACCCGATTGTTTATGAGAGCAGAAAACTCAGAGGACCAGAGAGGCTTTACAGTATTTATGATAAGGAAATGCTGGCCATATTGCATGCCTTGGCCAAATTCAAGCAATATCTCGTGGGCAGTAAGTTTTGTATTAAGACTAATCATAATAGCTTGAGGCATTTCCTAGGGCAGCGAGATTTAAATGACCGTCAGCAGAAGTGGGTGAGTAAGTTACAGGCATATGACTTTGATATCACCTACATCAAAGGTACACAGAATGTTGTTGCTGACGCTCTTTCACGACGGCCTTATCTGAGTTCTATGGTACATATTGCAGAGGACTGGAGGCATTTGATTGTGGCAGAGTATGCCAAGGATACATGGGCATCTGGTATTGTTGAGGGATCTATGGTGGACACCAGGTACACACTTGTGAATGTCTTGATCATCTACAAGAACAGGATTTTCTTGATTCCAGGATATGAGATGAAGAACACCATTATGCGAGCCTTTCATGATGTACCCACAGCAGGGCATCCCGAGTACTTCAAAACATACAGACAGGTTCAGGAAAGGTTTACATGGAAGGGTCTTAAGGCAGATGTTCTTCAGTATGTGCGTGAGTGCCCTGTTTGTCAGCAGAACAAGCAGGAGAACACATATCCGGCAGGATTGTTGCAGCCACTTCCGATTCCTGATAGGAAGTGGGAATGTCTGTCGATGGACTTTATTACGGGCTTGCCCAAAGCCCAGGGACGTGATTGCATATATGTAGTTGTGGATCGGCTGACGAAGTATGCCCACTTCTTTCCGATTACCACCACTTACACAGCCACACAGGTAGCAGAGGTTTTCTTCCGTGAAGTTTTCAGATTGCATGGGTTGCCTCGGAGCATAGTTAGCGATAGGGATAGTCGGTTCCTAAGTCACTTCTGGCAGGAGGTGTTCAGACTTTGTGGGACCGAGCTTACACCGAGCACCAGTTACCACCCGCAGACCGATGGTCAGACGGAAATAGTGAACAAATGGGTGGAAGGCTACCTCAGGAATTACATTGCAAGGCAGCAAAAGGCGTGGGTCAAGTGGATATATTTATGCGAGTATTGTTACAATACTACTTTTCACATGACCATTCAGATGTCCCCCTTCATGGCGTTGTATGGTTATAAGGCGCCTAGTTTTCTGGATTTGCTACTGAGTGACAGTAGAGTGCCTAGTGCTGGAGATTTATTGCAAGAGAGTCAGGACACTATAAGGGCTCTTAGGGAAAATATTGCTAAGGCACAGAATCAGCAGAAGCAGTATGCAGATCAAAAGAGGACAGAGAGATCTTTTGAGGTGGGAGACATTGTATATCTCATGCTGCAGCCCTACCGTCAGTCTACTCTCAGGAAGAGTGGATCGGAGAAGCTCAAGCCACGGTATTATGGTCCTTTCAGGATTCTGAGGCGTGTTGGAGAGGTGGCTTATGAGCTAGAGCTTCCAGCGGATAGTAAGGTCCACAATGTTTTTCATGTGTTACGTCTCAAGAAGGTGTTGGGACACCGTGTGGTACCTTCAGCAGTTTTACCTCCCTTAGATGACGAGGGAAAGTTGATCTTAGTACCTTAGTCTATCCTGGAATACAGAGAAAGACAGCTACGCAGGAGGACTATCAGGGAATATTTGGTGAAGTGGAGAGATTTACCAGTATAGGATGTTACGTGGGAGAGTGAGGAGATTTTGCAACATCCGGAGTTGAGATTGCTTGAGGACAAGCAATTTCAGGAGGGGCGGACTGTAATGTCCCCTTCCAGTTGACATCTCTCAGTTCATGAGATTAGCCTATTATGTGACCCTCGTAGGCTGATAGGGAGGATAGAGGGTCTAGTTGAGGCTTGGCTTGGCTTCAGTTGGCAGAATCACTCAATTTGGCTTTCGTTCAGGGTCGTTCGGACATCATTTGCTTGACTTACTATTTTTAGTAAGTAGAGTCACTCAGCAGAGCACCCCTGCTATTTTTAGCAGTATGGTCTGGTCGTATGTGGATTCAGTCACTTATCACCTGGCTTCAGACGGTTCGTCAATTGGACTTGTTTTGAGAGATATATTAATATTTATTTGCCAAAATAAATATTAATTATTTTTAAGCTTATATTATAAAGTTATAATATAATTAAATATTATAACTTAAGTGACTTTATGGAAGGGGTCGACCATCATAAAGAAGGGGCCACTTTTCAATTATTATTTATAATTAGAAGTGCATCCAAACTATGGGAAAATTAAAAGAAGAATTTAAAGTTTATTTAAATGATGCTTTTTGGAGAAATTCGACCCAACTGAGGAAATATAAGTTTCTTTGAGAGAAACTCATTGCATTATGTTATGAAAATCGACTTTGATGAATTCTTCCTTCAGAGAACGGAGCCAAGGGTTTCAGTTGTCTATTTGCATTGGAGAACGAGCCATCTTCAGTGTTGCAGTTCAGAGGCTGTGAGATATCAGCTGATTTATTGCCTACAGTTGAATAACTTCATTCAGAGGTTATTATAGTTTTTACTGTGAGTTCTTAATAGTCAGGGTTTTGATCGATTGCTTTCCAGAGAGGATCTTTTTGCTCTTATCGTCTGTTCTCAGACATCTGGCACACTTTCCTAGAAGGTACGGATTTATACTTGCTGGTTTTGGGCCGTACCATTCAGCCTTGAGGCCGTACTTCTCCTGTAGAGTGGGACGCCTTGCTTTTTCAATCTCTGCCAACATCAAATGGGACGCCTTGCATATCTCAAGGGTTTGCACACTTTTTGAGGCAAGAGAAATGTTATATGAGGTTGGCTGTACAAAACCTACACCATTCTGGAGCGCCTGTAATTAGCAAATCAGGTTTTTAATTAATGCAATCAGCTTTGCCTTTTTATTTGCATGTTAGGGTTTGAATATTGTAAGCACTGAGAAAGCGTAATAAAACCATTTGCTATTGATTCAGAGATTCAAATATGTCATCTTTTAGCTTATTGAACTTATTATAGATTTTAGAAATAATTCTTTCAAAATTGCATTCTTTATTATTGCATGCAAAAACTCAAAACATTCAAAAACACCAAAAAAACAAAAAAAATACATTCAGTTCCGGAACAATGAGAACAGGGGTTTCTACATATCTCACTGCCCAGACTGTAACAGCAAAGTTTCAAACCTCTTTCAGACCTACACCAGCCATCTATTTGCCAATCTTTGAGGTATATTTGTTAATTCCATGATGAGTGGTTAGTTCTTTGATGTTGTGATACATGTGGGGATGTTCTATCAATTTTTTTCATGACTATACTTATAACAACAAATGCATATCTTAAATTTAGAAGTTCTCAAATGAGCTAACATTGTAACACTGAGTGGTAGTACCACCAGTGAGTTGCTCTTGATATTTTGCTATTACTCACCCCACTGAATAAGTGGCTTATTGGTTCTCACTCACCGCTGAAAAGCGGAAGAATTGCTCTAACTTATTGTATTCACTCACTACTAAAAAGTGGGAGTTGTTATTTCTTGTTGTATTTGCTCACCACTAAAAAGTGGAAGAGTTGGCTTTACATTTCTAGTATTGATTGAGCTTTCCTACTGAAACGTGAAAGTGCTAATCTAACCCCACTAGATAAGTGGATTACTCTCAACTACTTCATTTCATGTATAATTGTAATCATGTACATCGTATGCTCTCACCTTGCCCACACAGGAAACATGGTGATCAGAAAGTGGAAAGGAACTGCTTGGCATTTCATTCTGTTTTGAGTAAAAAAGTTTTCTCAAAAAAATTAAGGGTGATTATTACAAGACCTCTTTAGTTATTGCAAAAAAAAATAATGTGGGCTCAATATAATGAACTTATAAATCTGCCAACATTCTTCTAAGCCAAACTACTTCACATGCCTCCTTTGTTGCTCCTTTTATTACAAAAACAGCACACAGAAAGTTAACTAAGATTGCATAATAATCTGTTAAGAAATAAGGAGCAAAAGCATCCTTCTATAGGATTACAACTATCTTATCCACAAAGGATAAAGATGACAAATATCTTATCCACAAAGGATAAGGATGACAACTCATAGGATAAGATTGACAACTCATAAAGCAAAAACGTAAATCTTATCCACAAAGGATAAGGAAGACAACTCATAGGAAAAATATCTAAAGTCAACATGACTTTATTAAAGAAAATAACTAAAGTCTATCCTAAAAGCTAATTGACCATTACAAGATAAAATATTACTTTAATACCCTTCCTTAATGGTCATTCTACTAACTACACCAAGTTTATCCCACAATTTTACAAATTTGTCAGGACTCAAGGACTTGGTAAGAATGTCTACAGTCTGGTCCTCAGTTGGACAATACTGCAACATCACCAATCCATCTTTTACAAGTTGCCTGATGAAATGACAATGAAACTCCACATGTTTGGTATGCTCATGGAAGAATGGATTCTTGGCAAGCTTTAGCACCCCTTGATTATCGCAAAACAAGGGCGAAGGCCCTACTTTAGACATTTGCATGTCTAAAAGCATTCTCCGAAGCCATTTTGCCTCACATGTTGATTTGACTATTCCCCAATACTCTGCTTCCGTTGAGGAAAGAGCTACCGCTTGCTACTTCTTATTGGTCCATGTGACTACACTCGTACCAAGACTGAAAACATATCCGGAAGTGGACTTCTTGTCATTAACAAAACCTGCCCAATCTGAATCTGTGAACCCAACCAACCTAGGATCTTTGCTTCTACTATACAAAATGCCAAAGTCAAGTGTCCCTTTCACATATCTCAGTACCCGCTTCACTGCAACCCAATGTTCTCCCTTTGGGGCTGTTATAAAACGGGAAATATAACTCACAGCATAACTCAAATCAGGTCTAGTGGTTGTAAGATAAATAAGGCTTCCCACTAGTTGTTTGAATGCTAACTCTGATTACTTTTGAGTCGGTTTTGGCTGAAAGCTTTAGCCCTTTCTCCATAGGTGTAGACAAGATATTGCAATCTGTCATTCTGAATTTGTCTAGCAAATTTTGGGCATATTTAGATTGAGAAATAAAAATACCACCATTTGTCTACCAAACCTCTACACCTAGGCAATAATGTAGGAGGCCTCAATCTGTCATGTCAAAAGCCTTACACAAAATACATTTGATTTCTTCAATCAAATGTGCCTCACTACCTATAATGATGATATTATCCACATAAATGACCAAAAGGATGATTTCATTACCTATGCTTTTGGCGTATAAATTTGGATCTGAAGGACTTTGTTGGAATCCCTGCTGATCCAAATACCTATCAATCTTTATGTACCATGCCATGGGTGTCTGCTTCAGGCCATAAAGAGCCTTCTTTAGTTTGCATACCTAATGCTCCTTTCCTACAACTTGAAAACCCTAAGGCTGAGTCATGTACACTTCTTCCTATAAGTCACCATTGAGGAAGGCACTCTTCACATCCATTTGATGGACTTTCCAGCCAACCTGTGCTACTATAGCTAGAACTAACCAGATGGTGCTCATCTTTGCTGTAGGAGCAAAGGTTTCCTCATAATCAATACCTTCTCTTTGCAAGAACCCTTTAGCCACCAATCGTGCTTTGTACTTATCAAGTGTACCATCAGCTTTGTACTTGAGTTTGTACACCCATTTGCAGCCAATGGGTTTCTTCCCTAGTGGAAAATCTTAAAGATCCCAAATCTTATTTTTCATAAGACTCTGATGTTCAACTTCCATGGCCTTTTCCCATTCAGGTTTATCTTTTGCCTCAACAAACACTTGTGGTTCATACACTCCCTGAATATTGGCCATAAGAGAAAAGTTAACCATGTTCTACTTGCTCTTGCCTCTAGATGATTGACCCTCAACCATTTCTTCATCTCGAACATCACCGATGAGTTTTTCCCACCACTTAGGTCTGTTTGTAGAAACCCTTTCATCCAAATCAACGTCGTTATCATGACTTGGGCTTCCTATTGTTGTGTCATTTGGATGTTGTTTGAGAGAGGTAGGACAAATTGAGGTGTTTGTACCATTGATGCCAAAGAGTAGTAATGGTTGATGCACTCTTGGCTGCCAATGCATGTTCCTTGACCTGTCCATTTTCAACTAATCTATATAGTCCATGATCTTCTATACCAAGAGCAATAGTCTTCTCAGTATCCTTGTCAATGATATTGCATTTATGTTTGCTGAAAATGACATCTAAATTAGGACTATGTCGTGTAATCGGACTTACTAAAAGTAGATTGAGCTCCATTCCAAGTACGTAGCACACATTGAGAAAAACTAACTTTTTCCCTCCAAATATTAGTTGCACAATCCCTCTACCTTCAACTGTGTACTTTCACTGCCACCAAAGATCATTGAATAAAAGCTAGTGTACTCTATGAACCAATCTCGCCTATTGGTGAAGTGACGTGATGCTCTTGAATCGATGTACCATGTAGATGACTCTAACTAATCTATTGGTATTCGGGCCATGAAAGCATAGAAAGTTGACGCCTTCTCTTCTGAATGCTCTACGACATGAGCCTTCTGCTGAGGCCTTCCTTAGTTGGATTTTGTTCAACCAACCTCTTTCTGCAGTGCTTCTTCATATGACCCAACTTACCACAATAATGACATGATATTTTTCAAGTTCTTTGTTCCATCCTCGTTGTTACCTTGTCCTTTTTTGTGTGACCATTTGCCCGTGCCTTTGTCGTTGGCTGCAAATGCTTGTTCCACACTCGTTATTTCACTGCTGCTACCAAACTGTTTCTTCCATCTATCCTACTGTAAGACCTTATTGCATAGCTCTTCAAACTTCAGGTCAACATTCGTAGCGGTGATATTGAACGTCTCAATGAAATGCTCATAAGCACATGGTAAGCTTTTTAATGTGATTACCACCATGTTCTCTTCTTCCATTTTTCAACCAATGGCTGACAACTGATCCTTAATGTCCTTGATCTTGAGTAAATGCTCTTGCAAGGCCATTCTCTCATCCATTGTGATCAAAAAAAGCATATTCTTCAGAAAGAAGGCCCTACCTTTATCTAAAGTTTCACGAAGGTCACACAGATGCTTCCAAATCTCAGTTGAAGTCGTCCTTGTTTGGACTTCAGGATGCATGGCATTGGTCATAGATAATTTGATCAACATGATTGATTCTCTATCACGTTCATCAAACTTGTATTGGTCTTTACCCGTAACCGTTGGCTAGGTGGCGGTACCAAGGACGATCTTTTCGAGGCATCGGTACTCAAAAATCGTTAGCATGTGTTGCTTCCAGGTGTTGTAATTCACACCAGTAAAACACTAACTACCTTCCAACATGATGTTGGGTAATGAAAACATCCCTCCCGTAATTCAAAATCACAGAAAACGAAGAAGCTTGCTGTTGTTAGAAAAACCATTGAAATTTTTGGGAAAAAATTTGCAAAACCCGAGCAGCAAAGTAAAGAACCCACAATTTTTTTAAAAAATGGGCAAAAATTCTGGAAAAATCTGCAAAAAATTCCAAAAAAATCTACAAAATTTCAAAAAATCTGCAAAAATTTTGGAAAAAAAAAATTAAAATTCCAAAAAATCTGCAAAAAATTTTGAAAAAAATCTGCAAAAAATTCTGAAAAATCTGCAAAAATTCCGAAAAAAATATGCAGAAATTCTGGAAAAATACGAAAAAACAAGTCTTAAAACCCTATGTGATTTTTCACTGTTAAAAAACCCACAAATTTTGTAAAAAAATCCGCCAAAAAATTATAGAAAATAGACCCACAATTTTTTTTTGAAAAACAAAAATCGTCAAAAACCTTTGTACGAATCCGTACAACTTCCTTTGGCATGTTCTTCTGTGTCTCTTGCATGCAATTCGTCAGTGCCACAGTCCGTAGAATTCACGCTCACCAATCCCGAGAATTTACAAAACCCGAGCTCTAATACCATATTACAAAAACATCACACAGAAAGTAAACCAAGATTGCATAATAATTTGTTAAGAAATAAGGAGCAAAAGCATCCTTATATAGGATAAAAAATATCTTATCCACAGAGGATAAGAATGACAAATACCTTATCCACAAAGGACAAGGATAACAGCTCATAGGATAAGATTGACAAATCATAAAGCAAAAACGTAAATCTCATCCACAAAGGATAAGGAAGACAACTCATAGGACAAATATCTAAAGTCAACATGACTTTATTAAAGAAGATTCCTACAGTCTATCCTAAAAGCTAATTGACCATTACAAGATAAAACATTACTTTAATACCTTTGTGTTATGCTTTTGTAGAGAAAAGTGAAACTACATGTTGTTTCTTGTCAATCCATGAAATTACTCAAGTTCCAATACCAAACACATAACCTAATGTAGATTTCCTATCATCCATGAATCATGCCCAATCCAAGTTGGAATATCCACATGGCTGAATCTCCTTACATGTACAATATAGAATGGAAAACTCCTTTGTTCCCTTCACATTTCTTAGCATCCTTTTAGTTGTTGTCCATTGTTTTGCTCTTGGAGCTGTCATATATCAAGAGATATAGCTAACTAATCAGCTCAAGTCAAGCCTAGTGGTTATAAGATGGATCAAGCTGCCAACTAGTTGCCTATAGACTGATTCATTTACTGCTTTTGCATCAATTTTGGAAGTTTCAGCTTTGTCTCTATGGTTGTAGATGTGATTTTACAATCTAACCATCCTAAATTTATCTAACAATTTTTTTGCACATTTTACTTGAAGAGCAAAAATGTGATTAGTTTACCATACTTCGATGCTTAAGCAATGATGTAGGAGGCTTATATTTGTAATTGATGAAACACACACTTATACTAAGAGGGGAGTGAGTCAATATAGATCAAAACTTTACTTTCTACAACTTAAATAATCACGGAAATATTACTTCAAAACTTAAACACCCATAGCAATTACCATACATGCAAGATCGAGCAAGTAAGCACACACATAAGAGAGACACGATTTTATGTGGAAACCCTTACGGGAGAAAATCATAGCAAAACATTGCTTGTATTAATCTTCTCACAAATTTCGTAGGCACCAATCCACTAGAGACTCCAATCCCCACCACTGAGCACCAACCCAGCAAGAGACACCAATCTCTTCCAATAAGAGGCTCTAACCTCCACAAGAACAATATAATAATTTTATTTGCGACTTCTTAGATCTGCCCTCTCAACTGCTCACAAATCTGCCATGCATCTCACAAATCTGCAATATAGTCTTCAATAATTCTTCTCATAAAGACGCCATGATATTGCTTTATTTTTCTTTCCTTCTCACAAAATTACTGCTATAAATCTGCTCACATATGTCTCGTACATCTGCTCAAATAGCTTTTTATTTCTGCTCTTCATGTAAATAATATTCCTTGAATTGATTGATTTGAAACCCTCTCACAATCCTTTATTTATACTTGACTTCATGACTCTTGACCCAAGGGAGGTGACTCCTCCAAGAGGGTCAGCCTTCTTATCATAAATAATATTTATTTATTTTTAATTTCTTTCCCAAAGGTGGGTGCACCACTCTTGGGGGTAGGCCCAATTTGGGAACCCCAATAAATAATAATTAAATTAATTTAATTTCCCCTACATGGGGCGACTCCAAGAGGAGGGTCGACCTCATAAATAATAGAATATTTTATTTTATTTTTATTCAATTATCTTCAACACTCCAAAGTGGGGCCACCAATATTACCAAGACATCTTTGACATCAATGACAACAATATTTCCAACAGTAATGTCAAAAGAGAAACATAAATTTGATTTTAGCTTTTCAATTGCTCTAACCTCATTATCTGTCATCAACATAAATCACTAGAATTACCACACATAATTCTCACTTTTGATGTAGAGATTGGAATCATAAGGACTTCTTTTGAACCCCTATCCTCCCAAATACCTATCAATTTTCTTGTACCGTGCCCTAGGAGCCTACTTCATCCCATGAAGAGCTTCTTCAATTTGTATACTAAATGTTCCTTCCCTATAACCAAAACCTTTGTGGTTGGTACATGTATACTTTTTCTTCTAGATCTATATTGTGAAAGGCACTCTTAACGTCCATTTAATATAGCTTCTAGCCAAATTATGTTGACATGGCTAAAACCAGTCAAATTGTTCCTATTTTTTTAGTAAGAGAAAATGTTTCATAGTCAATTTCCTTCTACATGCAAAATCTTTTGCAAGCAGACTTGCTTTATATTTGTCAAATGTTTCAATTGCTTTATCCTTGACCTTGTATACCCATTGGCAACCAAAAGGTTTCTTCCTAGTAGGTAGCTCTTCTAGGTCTACCTGTGGACCTAGGCTCAAAGAAGCATTGAAGGCTAGCAATCAAAACATAATTCACCATATCAAATGGCCTACCTCTTTTTATGCTTCCTTCTGCTCTCATATTAGGAACTCATATAATCAAACTTCACCAATATTGTTATACCACCATTTTGGTAATTTTCTTTGCCTCCTCTAAAGCAATGTTGTTTTAGTGCTGATTTAAGTTATTTTGAATGGCTCCATGGTTGGAAGTTTCACGAGAATCAACCTCAAAACTATCCACCCTCTTTATGTTGATGTTTCATATGCATTATACTAGATTTTTCCAGCCAATTATCTTTATTTCCAGCAGCATTTAGATATGATATTTGTTCATTTGTTGCTTGAAACAGCCATGCACTTTCATCAACTGCCACATCACAACTAACTCGTCATTTGGAAGTTTCAACATCAACCAACAAATATGCTTTACGATTGTTGTTATAGCTGAGTATCATTTTCTTACTTTGGGTTTTCGTCCAAACCATGTTTTATTGGAGTTTTCTTGAATACTTATTTTGTTCTTGTGTAACAACCACCCTAGGAATTTTTATTTTATTTTTGCAATATAAACTTGATCATAAACATGCCAAATGATGATGCACTAATGTCATTGACATTGATATCGATAACAGAGTTATACAAAGAGCTGATACAAAATAGATTCCTATAACTCTGATAAAATCACTTCTCACAATGCCAAAATACACTAAACCAATTCCTAACTGAACCAACAATGATGTACCTTGAATTGTTGGTCTAGAAGGCTGTATACAGGTCTGAAAATAGTCTAAAACACGCTGTAATGAACAGGACAGCTAGAGATAACCACCCAGCTATCTTCCAAACTCACAACCAACATACCCAAAGGGTCCCAAATCCAATCAACACTTCCAGCAGCCTCCAAACTCACTGAAATGAAAGCAACAGGTCTGATATGATTGTCTGAATATTAGCAGGTCTGAAACAACACTGTTGCAGGTCCAGACAACCCCTTAAACCTTCCAGAACTCATCCTATACAGCCCAGCTCACCTCCAAACAAAGCCAAATTGCAGGGAACATACCTAGCACTGTCCTGAAGGCCTTCAAACACTCCCAGCAGGTCTGAAAAGTGAATTACAGTAGTGTAAAACATTCAAAAGCCCCTTCCAATCCCATCATAAACTCCTCTAAAGGTTACTAAACAGCCCCTCACTCACCCAGCACTACCGATTAGCCTCAAAATGCAGGAGACAACTACTTAAAGGTCTAATATACTTCTGTAACAGTGCTCAAAACATGAGCCAGCAGATAACAAATAGATTGATATAGTTTTTACTTTTAGAACTTCTGGAACTGAAACACAGGGGATGCTTGCTGGTACAGTAACCAAGGAAGGGCAATAAACTTCATTAATGTCTTTTCTTCATTCCGGCAAGGTATTTAACCTGCATTCCACTCATTGGCAACCTCAAACAATGAAAATAAACACCCTAAACAGCAGCATTTTAAATCCAACTCCCACGCCTAGCTGATATAAGGGACAACCTTATTCCCAAACTGTACAGCCTGTCCAAAACTTACTCACCAGCTCCAAACTCCACGGCTAGGTTAGGAGAAAGACTTCAATATGGGCAGCTAGGTCAAAATGATCATCACTTACAAACTGAGCACCCCAAAAGCACAGAATAGTGTCCCACGTGCAAGCTCGGGTACAGCCAGCAATGTTGAAACCCTTCAGTTCCCCAACCAAACAAACCCTGCAAAAAACTGGAAGCATTACCTTCACCAAACCCTAGTAAATCTGAAACATCAAAACACTTCAAAGATCTTCATTCCAAACCTCAAAAATCTCAAACTCTGTTGAAGCTCAGTGTGTTTCCTAAATAGAACCACTCCAACTAGCTAGGGATTATCTCTCCAATCCGAAACTAGGAATCAAATGAGGGTTTTCATCCTCAAACAATCATAGAAGAGCACATAGGCTCAATCTACTAGCATAATAGCATAAGAATCTTCATCATATAAGAAATGAGAGCCCCAAACCTCTTTTATAGCTTTTTCGTTGCATTTTTGAAAAAGCAATTTTTACTTTTCAGTTGCTTTTTCGAAAAAAAAATTCAAAAAATGGTTTTTTTGTTTTTACCAATTAAATAATTCATTACATGCAAAAGTCACTTTAATAAAATATAACACAGCAAATATTTTAACATTTTGTTGGTGTTTAAATTAGCACCTCTGGAGTGCTGATTGTAAACGTTCAGCTATTTCAAATGTTTTACAACACTTCTTCGTTATTTAAAGAGGAGAAGTCCCTCTCTGTTGGGAGCAATGCGTAAGGAAGGGAAATGTAAACTAGAGTTCCTATCTTTTTATGCTTCAGCAGTAGGACACAAGGGTGCACAAACACAATGCGCCGTAGCTAAGCTTTTTCTCTGGTTTCTGCAAATCTCAACTACGACTATTCTAGCTTTTATCTATCCACTACCTTCAAGGTAAACCAAGCATGAGGGTAAAGGAGCGGGAATGGGTTGGTTGGATCACCTGAATTCGCCGTCTCTTGAGAATATGACCGAGGCTCTGAACTCTCAGGTATACACCAGGATAAGGTTGGTACAAGCAAACACTCTTTACGATAAACTAGATCTGAGACCTGCCAAGGAGGAGGGACTCCTATCCGAGGTATGGGCTAGGAAATAGTTTACAAGAAACAACAATTTACGATGTCTTCGCCAGTGAGCTTGCTAAGGAGGAGGGACTCCTATCCGAAGTATAGCTTGAAAGTCAATACATTAAACAACAACGAACGATAACCGTTAATAACAAATACCCAAGGAGGAGGGACTCCTATCCGAGGAGGGAAATGAAACGACGAGCTATTAGATACAAGACGTGGACATAACTCAAATAGATTGACCAAAATGCAAGCGCCTTCTGATATTCTCCTTCAAAGCTTTATCAACGAATTACAAAGGTTGGGAAAGCAAAGGCACGAAATCATGCACAATTACGATCGACCAACGAACTCTCATCCAAGAGTGAACAAATATCCGCTTTCAAAGCTGTTGGCAACAATGGGCAGCAATTTTGCATAGCAAGTAAAAGTTAAACAAACAATGAGCCCAAGGCTCTTATTTATAGAACTCAAAGGAGTGGGCAACCCCAAAATCTCCTTGAGTTAACAATGAGTTCTTGCCAATCAATTAGCAAGATTTATTCCTAAAAGGGGGAACAAGATTAAGGAAAACTACTTGAGTTAAAAAAGTAAACAAAGAGTCAACTGGAAACTACTTCAATTGACTGAAAGTAAACTAAAGGTGAACTTTAATGTAAGTATCCCTCCAAAATAGACATCCACATTTAGTGGAGATCTAAGATCCACAAATCATGGAAGCCAATTAGACATCCTTAATAAGTGGGATCTGACAATGCATGATTTAAGGAAAATGGAGTTAAACTTGGAAAGAAGCATCAAGTTAACTCCAATTACATTTAATATCATCTTGAGTTGACTTGGAAAGAAACATCAAGTCAAACTCAAGTCTCATAAATGCCAATTGGAAGGTAGGACGTCCTTCTTTGGTGCATTTATAGCTCACCATTAATCAGCAGTGTCTCTATCCATTGATTGACTTCATCAGCTTCTGGGGAGTTAATGCTCTATAGAATGATGACGTGGTGTCACAGCATGATCTCACCCATTGTGAGTTGATTTCCGAAGTCAATACACTGAGATGCTGCCTCTTCAAACTTGGTTGATAAAGCTGCTACCTTAGCCAGCTTGCAACCATCTGGATCATCAAGAAAGGTACTGCGGATGACATCCCTGAACTGGTTCTGTACAGTGACCATCTCGATGTATTCTCCTCCCTCACGCTGATATTCCATGCAAGGGAAAGCTATCACCAACATTCTTGCGAAGTTGATAATAGTGGCAACCACCCGTCTATAATCAATCAACTCTACTGAATGAGCCATAGGCTTTCACCTTGTACGCCAATTGTTCCTTCTAAGCAAAGAGATGTTGCTTGTTTTCCTCAGAGTATACTGATTGATATGCCAATTGCAAATCTGCAATTGTGCTTTAGTCTTCTAGCCTCCTTTCTGCAATCCTTTGTTCTGATTGCTGGATCTCTGCATGAACGAAATCCATGTGCTCTATCCCGTAACTGGTATAGATTTGCCAGTATACATCTACCCTTGAGAACAAACTCTTCCACTTGATCTCTCAAGTGTTTACCGAATGTTATCAATTGCCGATGATTTTGTTCGGCGGGGAGATCTAGTAATCCTACTGGTAGGGCTGAGACGTTTGGGGTGCCATGTATCAAGCTGGTTATGTATTACCTCAGTTTCTGATTTTCAGCCTTTAAGGCTGCCTTTTCTTTACCATCCTTAACCATTTTTTCTTGTGCGCTCACCGAAGCTATTTCGAGAAGGTCTGCCTCCACCTGTCGTGTAGTCTTCCCGAGGTTAAGTTGAGACAAAGTGTAGTCTTCTACTTGAACCTCGTGTATGCTTTTCTCTACTGGTGGGGCAGCAGTCTCTATGATGATCTCACACTCTGCATTCCTTTCTATGTGAATTTGTTTCTTTAACCTCTTCGCCGACATGTCTTGTGGGACGTGGTCAAATTCGGTAAAGTCAAGTTCATAGGAGGGTTTTTCCCTCTTTCTTCCTAGGAAGCCTTCAAGCCAAATAGAATCTCGGCGAACTTCACTAGGAGGGATGTGAGGCCCTTGAATGCTAGATGTGTGAGACTATGCTAGAGCAATGTCTCTCGGTGGCGAATCCAAGTCGATGAGGACTTGTGACCGCTGTGATACTGGTGATATTGGTGGCTCTGCTTCCATAACAGGCACCGTTTCTGCTATGCTTCTACTATTGTTGTTTCTGGCTTTGCCACCCGGTTCTTCAACAACTACTGCTGCAATGTGATTTGATTCATGCCTTCTAGCTGCTCCAAATCAACCACTGGATTTACTTGATGTAAATTTGTGTCAACTGTTTTCAAGTAATCATGGAGTAAGACCGTCTTGGTCTCGTATTGTACCTCGAGTAATGCATCTTGAAAAACTTAAAGATTGATGTAAGCTTGACCTTGTTCGATAATCTCAGGAAACCCTGAAAATACCACAGAAGTTTTTGAAAAATGGCACATGGGCTTTGTTCGTGCTTCAATGCTGAACAAGCCCTTCAGAATTTTGATTCTGAAATTTTTGGAAAAACCCCCAAAAATAGGGGCAGCAAGTTTGCTGATTCTGGAAAATCTGACGAGATGGGTTTCATCGGAAAATTATGCCGAATCTACCCATTGATCGATCTGATGTATCCTGTTGCCTTGTGTGACATGCAAGAAAACCTAAGACAAGAAGAGAAGAAGTAGACAAAAGATGGATTGGAAGTTTTTATCTGACTTCCTGAGAAAATCTGTCTCTGAAACCAATCCTCAAAATAGCAATCTTCTTCTGCTTCAGATCTGCAAGAAAAATTGAAGAACGGATGAAAACCTTGTTCAGATCTATCAATGGCATCCTTGAGAGCTTATGGCTGTTCTTGGTCTTTTAACCTGCAATGAAATAATGAAGTAGGACGCCTTCACCTTGAATATATAGACTCAAGCCTTAGATCCACAAGTTTGGGGATCTAACTCATGATCAAAAGTGATTTTGGCTTGATCTAAAGTTCAAAAAGGTGATTTCCACTAATCGTGTAGTGTTTTAGCCAATTTTAACTCAAAAGCTCTTGACTTTAGTCAACGACTTGACCCTTGACTTCTTTTAGGCGTCCCTTTTGGTTTTTTGCAAGTTTTTAAATATTTTCTCTCCTGAAAGACCTCTGTTTGATCTTGAATCTAGCCTAATCTGTTGATCCCGAGATGTCGCTAACACATTCACTGCGGAGCTGGATCCATACTGAAAAGAAGTGTCTGGGAGACATGATGATGAAAAGCTGAGTTTAGGGCTTCAAAAGAAAGGGCGCCTTTTCCAAGAAAGGGCTCTTTTGCTAATGCCTTGGTGAATTTTCAAACTGCGTTCTTCAGCCTTTTGAAATGACCTCTCATGCTTTGATCTGGATTTCTCGTTGATCGGAGAGTCAGATGATTTCGCTTGATATCTCATCAGGTAGCCAGCTCTGTTCTGCCAAAGATGACTGACTTTAGAAAACTTGGATTTCATTTTAGGGTTCCTTTATTCAAGGGCGCCCCTTCTTGAAAAGGGCGCTTTTGTCCTTTAGCAAGTTTATTTCCATCTGAAAAGTTGCCTAGTTTGATCCTGATTATCTGTTGACTACCCTGTCAGATGTTGGTGCTTGCAGTTGCATTGCTGAGATCTATCTATGCTTGGAAGATTGTTTTGGGAGGCCTTTGGTCTTTTGTCAGCATCTTGAGGTCCAAAAGAAAGGGCGCCTTTCTTTTGAAAAGGCTCTTTTTCTTTGATCTTCACGTTTGACAATCATTTCCTGATATTTCTTCAACTGCCTCTTTTCACTTTGTCAGCGACTGTTTATGATCTACTCCTCAGATGGTTTATCTGTTTGTTTCGTTGTCGCGCCAGCAAGCAAACGTCAAGAATGAATGTCTTGAAAGATCTTGGTGACTGCATTTGACCTTAAAAGATCATGGGTGCCCCTACTTGAAAAAGGCTCTTTTCAGCATGTGAACTATCTCTCCTTCGTAACATTTCTAGAGTTAGTCAAATTTTGACCTTTTTCATTTTCAGGAATCTCCTTCATCAAACAACATCTTTTTAGACCTTTTCCGACATGATTGTGTCGTTGAAGCTTTTGAAGCTTAGCTTTCAGCTCTTGGTACTGGCCAATTGCCATTAATGGCTGCGGAGCTCCTAACTTTATTCCTGAAAAATAGAAATAGACCCACTAGAGTAAAACATGTCTTTTGATGATTCTGACTTGACCAATGTGATCGTGAAGCCTTTTAATCCTATCAAAATCATTTTCAATCATTTCTGGGAAGGTCCTATTTTCGAGGGTTTCCCTGAAAATAGGGGCATAAAACCCTAATTTTCAAATTTTCAGAATTTTGCACGTGTTCCTTGACAGAAACCCACCAAGATTCTATGATTGGTTTGACCTAAAACAGACTTTACATGGCATTTTAACAAGATTTAGCTCAATTTATACAGAATGCCAAAAAATTTATTTTGGGTACAACACATTTAACATTATAAACTTAAGTGTGCATTTTAAATACTCCACCCGAGTTGCAGAAAGCACTGCTAAGGCTTTCAAATCCAATTTTGATAATGTCAAGATGAAACTGAGGCAATAGGATGAAGACTAGTGCAAACTAAAGAACTTTCTAAAAATAGACATGCTCTCCAAGAAGTTTGGAGAACACACCAAGAGTTCGAAAACACTTCAGAAAGTGTCTCTACAATCCAAATCACAACTAAGCTCAACACCAATAACATATGCCAAATAAAAATGAACCTAGATCCTCCAAGAAGCTTGAAGTTCTCCCCAACACATCAATAGGCTGACAGGAAAACTCGGAAACTGGACAAAAGCTCACGGAACCATATTGCGTAAAAATGGGGACATTACATGGAGACTAATTGAGAAGATAAACAAATGTGTGTACTACTTCTGCCCAATATTTTTTTGTGGATTGTAGGGTGTGGTGTATTGCCTCCAATGCTCTTTTGAGTACAAAATCAATGAGCTTTTTAGAGCAACAACTTACTTCCATTATCTAATCTAAGTATTTTGACTCCTTCCTAATTGTTTCTCTACCATGACTTTGAACTTTTTGAACTCAACAAATGCATCTAATTTTTTCTCTAAAAAATACACCCACATTTTTCTTGAAAAGCCATCTACAAAGAGTAAAAAATAGCTGACACCAGAGATTGATGTCATCTTCATAAGCCCACAAATGTTATCATGGATCAATTAAAGAAGGTTCTTAGCTCTCTGAGCTTGTCCTATTAAACAAAACCCTATGCCACTCCCTGATTTAGCATGCAACACAAACTCTTTGTTGACTTTGAATTTCAAAAGAATCCACCAAACTTTCTTTGGCCAAAATAAAAAAACATATCTCAAATCTAAATGCCTATACCTTTGATGTGAAAGTGAGCTACAATCTTCACCATCAAAGCATCTTTTGCCTCCCCCACATCAACCAACCTAAAATGTCCAGATCCATGGTCATCAATATCATGAGCAGCTATCTTTTTACCAACCATAACAACAATATAGCATTTGTGATTGCTGAAAATCACATGTGAGGGTTGTTCTTTATGATCCCTCATCCAATTTACATGAAAATTCTCCCTCACATCCAATCTACATGAAAGCCAAGATCCTCTCTACCTCCTGTGCAACTAATGGATCATGGCCGATATCAAGATGTTGAGATATCTCCCCAACCTCATACATCACTTTGGCCATGGATTGGAGCTTTTTGAGACACCATTGTACTGTGTCGATGGGGTCAAATGCATCCAATCGACCAATCTCAAAGAATAGAGCATCGGACTCAGCCTCACTCAACTCCTCCTGACTTGGCCAAATGTGGTTGTGGATCTGTGTCTAGCAATGTTGCCATGGTAGTGTCTGTGGTTGGCGGAGCTAGGCGTGATGGCTCTAAAGGGCCCATCTGAGTGTCAACTGCCATGTCAACTGGCTCTCGCTCATGTGGTGGCTCTATGCTCTCGATCAATAATCCTGGCGACTCTAGTGGAGGGGCATCTACTAGTGCCCCCATCAACCCAAGCAAATCATCAATCCCCGTATCCTCTTCGGTGTCGTCCGCTAAAGGTGGCACTACTGGTGGTGTTGATGGTGTTGGTAATGGTGTCACTACTGGTGGTGTTGCTAGTAGTGTAGGAGATAGGGCTACAACTTCATGAGTACTGGTAATGTGATTGGCTAGATGGGATGGCTCATTGTACTGTGATAGCTAGATGCACGGGGATAGCCTCCTAAATGTCCTCCTGAGAGTATGCCTCTCATGTGAATGAGACCTCCTCTGTACTCATCTCTATGGAGGAAGAAAACCTTATGGCCTCGTAGTCGTCTCCACTCGGCGAAGTAGGCAAAGTATCTATCTTCTTTCACTTCTTCGTTGGTGGTGTTGCTGGTTGAGGTGTCTCCTCCCCTGCTGTTTGCACACCCAAGTTTGCCCAATAGAACACAATTGACCAAGATGTGTCCAATTGGCGTACGGGTTGGAATCTTCCCCACTTATTGGATGGTACCTGCATGTAAATGGCATCCAGTAGGAGTCCAACAACGCGTTGTGTCATGTAGAATGCCTTGTGCTTCAAGCCCAAGAACTCTCGTATCCTCTCAGAGAGTATACTTTCCCAATTATACACCCTCCCCATACTCAATCTGACCATGAGTGTAATCATCCACACTGCAATATTTAATGCCCTACTAGCTCCTATGAATCTGCACTTGATCAAGTCGAGGACACACTTCCACTCAGGAGTGGCAAGGAAGTTTTTCCTCAGACCTCTATTACCCATGCTCCAGATACTATCCTTCTCTTGTTGGGTGAGGTCTGAATGGCATACCCTCTCTAGGAGTGACTCTTTCTGTTATTGTGACATCTTCCCTGTTGGTTTGGCCATCGGCATGTAACATACATCCCCGATTTTTTTCTGTTTTTTCCAACTGCTGATTCAATGTTTTGAACCAGTGTTCCACGGGCCTGGGGGACGGGGAAACGGGGGGACAGGGAAACGCGTTTCGGAGACGGGGGGACAAAGGGCCTAAGTTTGGGGACGGCGGCGGGACGGCGGCGGCGGGGTGGTGGGGTGGTGGTGCTGATATAGTTATAAATATACTTATAGTACTTGAAAAACTAGTTTTGAAAGGATGTATAACAGTATAACAATATAAGAATTACATTTCAAATGAAACTATAGGAAATTTCAAATTACTCAAATTACTAATTAGTAAAATTATAACATAGCAAAATTTGAAATACTAAATCTAAATACGAAGATATCTTGAATGCTAATTGCTAAATAAAATTTGACAAATGAAATTGTTTTTGTAAAATTGAAGGTAACTAGTGGAGAGTACCTAGAAAATCAAATGAATTCAATGGGAGTTTGTGGGCAATGCCCCTAATGGGTTTGAGGGTTAGCGCCTTAGTGGGGTCAAGGGGCAGTACATCATTTTGCATTAACAATAAAACCCAAATTAAGACCATCAAAGCCAGACAAACCTTCATGGAACACATCTCCTAGTCTCCCAGGAAACTCCTGGGCGTCTCCCAAGAAACTCCTGGGCGTCTCCTAGTCTCCCAGGAAACTCTTGGGCGTCTCCCAAGGAGACTTGGAGACTTGGAGACGTCTCCCCGTCTCCCCGTCTCCGGCGGCGCTTTGGTGGCGGTGGCGGGACGGCGGGGGACGCCAAGTACCCGTCCCCCCGTTCCCGGGACGTCCCCGTTTCCGAAACGGGTCATATTTTGGGGGGAAACGCGTCCCCGTGGTACACATTGTTTTCTGAGTTTACTTGTTTAATGGTTTATCATAAGTCATTCAAGTTTGTAACATGCCAAGATATACATAACAGATTTCAAAGAGAAACAACTAGATAACTTGCAAGAAAGAGAGATTTCTGCCTCATTAACAATCTGATTTCATTATCATTAAGTTCAGATTTACAAGACATATCAGAAATAGATAACAATTTTCAGACCTGGGCAAAGTAGCATAAGGTAGAATTAAAGCTTCCAAAGTACATCGAACTGCAGCAATATTTTTGGCTCAAAACTCCTTGTTTTCAAACACCCAACGCTTAGCAAATAGGCCTCAATACACAGCAATAGGCGCCTCCTCATCTGCAGGTCACAACAGAAGTTTTTTGGCATCAACAAGGGCGTCCACAGCAACAGTTCGATCTGCTCTTAAAGTTCCAAGACTCGTTCAAAAAATGCAAACTTGTACTCATTGGAATCGGCTAGAGATGAGTCTTTCAATGAATCAATACCCATTTTGATATCTCAATCCATCTCAAAGCTATGAGCAACAACGTGGGTTCAGGTTTAGCAAGGTATTACTCAGAAAATGATTTGAAACACACCAAAATCTTCATAAAATCACACCAAACTGAAAGCTAAACAAACCACACCAAAAGCTCCTCAAAAGAACTGGAAAATCTTTATTTTCAATCACCAAAATCCCCTGAAAGTTGAACTCTGTTAAGCTTTGTATGATCCCTGCTGTGGAATCACTCACAATCTGACTAGGGTGGATATTTCACCACCGAAATCAGCCCAAATGATGAGGGTTTCTGTCCTCAATTCGCAGCCCAAGCAATCTGGAAGAAATCCAGCAACATTATGTTATGTTGCCAAAGTGGAGATATGCAAATGAGAGCCAAAATGAGATTATAAAGAGGCTAGAGCAAATGGACTTGAAAAACTTCTTAATTCCCTCCTAAAACCCACGCCCTTCCTTCATTTGAAAAAATAAACATTTTAATTCATCTTTCTCTCCTCTCTAGGCGTCCTACTCATGGGGAAATAAAATATTAATAAACCTCTTTAAAAACAACTTTAAGTTTTTTTTTTGTTAACGACAGGGGTATCCCCGCGACCCCGCCCAGCGACCCAGCAGCCCGTATCTTGGGTACCAAGGGCGAGCGGGGGCGAGACTAGTCCCCTGCGGGGGGACCCAACAGCCGGCAAGCCAGTCCCAACCGGGTAAACCCAGGAGCGGAGTCGAACCCGAGACCAATGGGGAGCAAACCCACGGCCCAAGCCAACTCCGCTACCTGTGCCGGCTTTTTTCTTAAATATTAAGGTTTGGGCCTTGGTTGTTGGCACTACAGGCAAGAAGCCCCACCAGTTCACCAAGGAGCCTCCCCTTAATAGGAGGGTAAATAACAAACTCCATTGTTGACGCGGTAGAGAGTGACCCCGCGAGGTTTGAACCTTGGTTGTTGGCTCTACAGGCAAGAAGCCCCACCATTTCACCAAAGGGCCGCCCCTAAAAAGAACTTTAAGTTGTACGCCTAGGCCAAGGTACTTTTTGAATGACCACTCACCCCCTCAACCTAAGTTTATAAAATAACTTTATAAAACAACTTAAGTTACTAAATAAAACAATTACCAAATACTTCAATCTTAGGCTCTCCAAACCATTTGAGAAATAATACTACTACGTACATACCGGCCTGGGACCAACTCCCCAAAAATGACTTACTATAAATAGCACTGCTAAAAATAGTAAGTGTACACCAAACACCAAACTAAGCAAAATTGAAGACATCTAAAGAGTACTGTGACCAACTAAAGATAGCAAACACCATAAACTGGCCACTGCTATAAATAGAAACCGCTCTGAAACCCAACAGTGAACTCCAATGTTGGCCACTGAATCCCCTAACCACATCAACTAGCCTACAAGAACTTTGGAATAGGCTAATTGTTCACTGCACTACTCGAGTGAGAAGGGGACATTACACAGCACTCCTCTTGAAGGTGTTCCAAATACCCAGGTGAATTTTGTAGGTGTGAAGGATATGGTCCCTAGGCATCCTTTGTAGTCAATCATCGACTTGTGAGAGTGTCAGTTGTACTATACTATCATCTGGCACAAGGCTCGAAATCCCTCAAATTGAAGAATAGCAATTGAGCAGCCTTGTCAACCTGGGCCTGTTGAAGAGCTACTTTCAAAATGTGATCATCATATGCTCCCAGCCACTATGATCGGCACTTACTATTGCTAAGACTATCCCAAGTGATGATGTCGACTATGATGGTGTCATCATCCTTCCCCTTCACCATTTTCCCTGATATGCTAAGTCTAAACAGTACTGGTCACTTCCCTTTGATACTACTGGCAGCCATGTCTACAATCTGGCAATAAACTTCTAACACTTTTGGACACAGGTTAAATAGACAATGTCCTTCCTAAAAATGGTTATAGCAACGAACTCGCCAATTCTATGTTTCAATCTATCGTACACTCCAATGTCTCCCTTGCACAATTTCCTTTGGTCATACTATATAGATGTTGGATCGTATGTTGGACTTGGTACCCCTAATTCTCTCCTGTTGTCGTACAATGAAGTCTCTCCCATGTCGTACTGTACCAAGGTGTACAAAGAATTGTCTTTATTTTTGTCTGTGTCGTACAGTGTGAGAACCCTTCGTAAGATCACAATTCTCTTATACTGTATCTTGCTTCAACACAGTCGTGCAGTGTAGTTGTTTACCTCCTTGGTTGTCGTACATTGTACGATCAAGGATTTCACACTATGTCATACATGACTGTACGGATTCAGTCGCACCCAACCCTACACCAATTGTCGCACGAATTTCTTAAACTGTCATACTTCCTTTGTGCCAACCATATGACCCTGATATATCTACCTTTATTATGCCATACAGTGTATTCTATTGGACGTACAATGTTGAACCCTTCGTCTTGCACTTTCCGTACGATGGTTACTTATCGTACGATGGTCACTCTAGAATGTTGTCATATGCTGCATGTTGGTGAGAAAAAAACCTTCTTCACACAATATATCTCTCGCCATACGATCTTCTCTACAGTATTCGTACACCATACAATGTACGGATCTTCCCCTTACCGTGTACACTTCGTACGTCGTACAATGTACACAACTTCCTTTCGTCGTGCAATTTGTGCAATCTTAGCTTGTTGTACAATTCCCTTTACAAACCCTCCTAAGTGTATAAATCGTACACCCTTGCACTATATTCTGAAATTTCCTTGCGTACTACTCTCCTTTGCCCTTTTTCATTCACCTATGCGATATACCTAGGTCGTAATATGTAAAATGTTCTCTACTGTAGACCTTTATAATTCTTTCTATGTCGTACTACTTGTAATAATGTCACTTCTCGTACCTTATAATCTTTTATTGGCCATATTTTAATTAATTTTATTGTTCTAATTTATCTCCTTGTTAATTTATTACTTCCCCATCTTACTTTAATATTTTTCTCTTGATTTTTTAATTTTTTGCTTTTTTCAATTTTCAACTCCGCCAATTTTTTTAATTTTTTTCTTTTTTCCTTTTTTCTTCTTCACCATTAAATTTTATAACATTCCTCTTCACAACATGTTTTGAGATATTCTAAATCAAAGATTTTATCTACGAGAGGAGGGGGTCCAATACCTTTGTAGCTACCCTCAACATATTGCCCTCTATACTGTTGATACCATGTGACATTTTCTACTTTGACCGTCAGTGGACCCATTGGATTAGGTATTACCCACCATAGTCCATTCAAGGTCAACAGTGGAGAGGTCTCCAAATTATGTTCGATGGCATACTTGATCACCTCTTCATTGTGTCTAAATCGCTGGGTGATGAACATATCTTTCGCCATTATTATTGCTCTAAGGCAGTGTAATGTCCCCGTCCAATTGATGGTCGAGATGATTTATTGGTTTATTTAATTCCATAAGTTGTTAAATAAATTAAGGGAATTAATTATTGATTAATTAATATTATTCCCCTCAAGCATATAATATGAATAATATTAATTAATTAATGTTATTTTTAAGTGACTTAAGTGGGACCAATAATATTTGTGAAGTCACTTTATTCCCCTCCTAAAGTTAAATATTCAAATATTCAAATATTTGAGAGGGAACGGTTATTTCACGGGAGGCTACAAAAAGGAGCATTCGGTAATGTATTATTCATCATTGGAGTTTATATTTCTTCTTGTATTGCTGAGAGCTCTCGGGCTTGAGGTTTTGAGGTTTCAATGTTCAGACGATTCCACCCTGGCCTGTGATTACAGTTCATTGCCAACTTTGTGTGTCTCCTTTGGAGACAAATTTGTGGAGTTTCGTTAAATATCCAGCTCGATTATATTGTTTAATCTTGCTCATGGATGTTGGACGATTTTTATGCACAAGAGTATTCATTATTGTTGTTTGAATAAGTTTCATATTATTCAGTCCTAGGCGATTCACATCGAATATTGATATTTATTCAAAAGTTATTTATGATCGACTACATCATCCAATTTGGGCGATTATTATATTCCAGTATTGGCCGACTATATGCAATGCTGCCTTTAATATTTTGATTGGTCGAAGGATTCTAGAAGTCGTCATCCTTGTAATATCTGCCACAAACTAAAAGTTGACTTAATGATATGAAGTTCGGGCCATATTAAACCTCAATGGGTCTCATTCGTCTCTTTCACCACCCTGGTAATATTGCCAGTTAGCCGCACCATCTCTTTGGCAGACGTATTGATTATATTCTGGCTGGAGAAATATTCAAAGAAATTTATAATCGGGCAAGAGAAATATTGACCTCACTGCCGCCAATTTGGAAGAGTCAGGGGTTTGCTAAGAACCGTGGCAAGGTTTCCAAGTGCAAGCACCTATATAAAAAGAAAACAGAAAATTTATCATCGTTGAATATTCCAAGAGGATCGCAAGTTTGTAGAGGCCGTGCCTACTCCTCAAAGGTGTTGCGATTATTCAAGGTCAACGACTAAATAATAATTGTATGGCAAAATCAATATCGAATGATAATATGAATGGCCATTGTATGTAAGGGAATGCTTGTTGTATGGAAACTACTTTGGAATATACTTAAATATTTCCCCATAATCAGATTTCTAAGATTTATATGCAACTGTTAAAGTAGTAGACATTGCTCCAGCTTATTTACGAATTGTTCTGAGCATCTGAACTTGCAAGGGGAATTGGTATGCCTATAAACTGTGTAATTTCTGAATCAATATACACTTGATATCCACTTTAGTGAATAGTATATTTAAATATTATTTGCAAACTTGTCTTATTTGTGAGCAAAACTACATGGTATTTGTTTGATGAAATGTTGGTACTCTACATGACAACTATTTGACAATATATTTACATTGTCAAACTGGAAATTATCGTGAAAATTTGCCAAGGTCTTTACAGTGGTATTGGAGCTGATGTTCCTGCCAACCTATGATTTTAATGAGTGACGGAGAGAAAAGATACTATAACAGAGAGTTTAAGAAACAATGGCAACCTGGTCAGGTACCAGAAGGCGAAACTGCTTCTAGAATTTTGGGAATACACCAGAGATCACCTTCAGGCAATGGTACTAACTCCTCTACAGGAGGTGCATACATTGAGGCAGTGATGGGTGAAAGAGGGGAAGATCAAAGAGGGGAAGAATGCATTGTTGGCAAAGCAAAGGGCAACAAATCAGTGAATGA
>VDFB02336820.1:0-21508 GCA_007258455.2 Sequoia sempervirens | reverse complement strand
CATCTAATATGGAAACCTAAGTGATTATTTCTCCCTAAACTAACTCATATCAAATAAAATGCAAAAGATAAGGGTGAGAGATTAAGCTATGAAAACATAAGAACAATGAAAACTATGGTTGATGTTGCAAATAGATGGATCCCTCACAAAACCAATTCTCACTTAATCAAAGTTAAACTTGCAAAGCTACAAGAATAGTGCAATCTTCAAAGAAAATTGAAATATTTTTATACTATAAATATTCATGCATATACCCAATTCTAGCACAATATAATGAACATTCATAATTGATCTTAGAGCACATAAAGGGCTTAGACTAACCATGCAAAGTAAATTACAATCAAAAAATTACAAATGGTATGAATCAGAGATCTATCAAATATCTTCACACTTCACCATCATCATAATTAAACTTTGTCTAAACTAAAGAAAGGAAACAAGCATGCATAAAGAAATAACAAGAAAGTCACCACAACTTCAATGTATTTTCTTGTATTAATTTCAAATTTTAGATTACAACAACTCTTGTTCAACCCCCTTTACAATGAAAAGAAGACTACCTTTTATGGAGAAGGCTTAAAAAATCAATGGTGGAGATTATCTCAACACCAAAGGTCCATATTATATTTGCATTTGATAATTGGAAGAGGCATTAAATATTTGCAACATATTTCTCATCCATCTCCAACTGAATTTTGTTACAAACGTACCTAGGAAAATGTAAAAAATATTAAATATATCCTTGACATTAAATATATTTTACCAAATTCCAAAAAATATAGAGGCACAATTCCAAAAAGATATTACAAATCTGGTTGATTTTATAGAAATGTATCCTCTATTATATTTCTACCTTCACCCTTTTCCTTTATTGCAAATTTAACAAAACTTTAAGTGTTGTTGTAACTTCTTTATTCAATGGACCTAGAGCTGCATGAACTTTATATCATAGTGCTTCATATTTATCCATTAGGCGATGATGTAATTCCACACAAGTAGATCTTTTCCTGATAACTTCTTGTGACTTTACCAAAAACTGTGTAGCATTGCCAAGAAATTATGTTGACAAACCATCAGTAGGCTCCTTATATATCACAGAATTTCACGGTTGCTTCATATTTTCATCATTCAACTTCTCATAATAATTTACCTGCACCTTCATCAAATCCTGAAAAAATTGATCACAATCCACTAAAACATCATTGATTTGATCAACGATTCCTTTCACTTCTGGCTCAATTTGTATCACTATCTCCTTTCTAAAATTAAGAGCATGTAGCTAGAGGGATGACTCCTTTACTAATTCCTTTGGTAAAATCCCCTCCCACTCAATTAATTTAGTGGGAATTTTCTTTATGGCTTCGAGCTTGGGAGATACTAATCCATAGTACTTATGAAAGCCCCACAATCCTCAGTTAATTTATTGGCTTCTTCCTTCAAAATTAGGAAATTATTACATGCCTAGACAACCATTTTGATTTCCTTACTACCTATATCAACAATTCTCTTGATCTAGTCCTGGGTAGATTGAGCCCATGCCTTCATTTGCTCCATCTATCTACCTCATCTTTTTACAACAAAACAGACACTTCTACCTTCCCCAGAGCACTCTAAATAGGGGTAACTAAGTGCTAGATGAATGAAGTTAATTTTGCAATCTGAGCTTTCAACTCAGCCTTCATGGCTTCATCCTTATTCATCCTCTTCAAAAAATTTGACACTGACCCCTAAATTTCATTGTTCTCTTGTGTTGTATTAGTTGGGCCAATGTTTACTGAAGTAACATTAAACTCCTCGAGAAAATTTGTGGTGTTATCATTGTCCACAACTAGCATTGATATGTGCAAAATTTGAGAGCTAGAGGCATCCTTAGTCATGTGAGAACTTATTTTATCTTTCTTCTTCTCTTTTGAATTCTCAATTTGAGTAAAAATTTCCTCTAGACTCACTTGAGGAGTATCAATTATTGGTTTCTTACTACTTTTTAGTTGCTCCTCTAACCAAGCAGGAGCGGGATACTTCTCTATATATTTAGGAGAGGGAGGAACCTAGTAGATGCCTCTCTTGCCACAACCTTCTCTTGTTGAACCTCAAGTTGTTCTTTTGTGGGTTGCTCAACTTTAGGGACCTTGGTTGGCCCAGTCTCAATATCTGAAATCTCTACAAAAGGGATGTATTAATATTTTGGTGCAGTCGAGACTTATTCAACTAAGGAAATACTGACCATATCTTCCCTCTCTTGCCTCTACATTTCTTCCAAAAAGTCTACACTCACTATAATAGGAGGCTTCAAGATTGTTTGAGAAGAATGTGTGGCTTGTGCTACTTGATTTATTATGGCCTGATTAGCCTTTGAGAGTAGAGTGTCAAAGAGTTCCTTCAGAAAGTTGGATATGCAAGACATAAAAGTCTCAAGAAGGCTAAGAGAAGTGGGAGAGGAAGTGGAAGGAATGGAAGGAGGAAAGGTGGATATAATGAATTATGGAGGAGGGAGAAGTAGAAAATGGGGATGGAGAATACTCCTTTATAATGGAGGAAGTGGAAGGAGAGGGGGAAGGATGTGGTAAAATCCATCGAAATATCTATCAAAGGAGGTGAAGAGAGAATGGGTAGATAAATGGAGGAAGAGGGGAGTGTGGAGGATGCGAGAAGAGGAATGGAAGCAAGCAGAGGAGATGGAGGAATAGAGGATAAAGGAGGTGATGTATATGATGACTCTCTCCTCTCCTCTGGGATAGGATCCATGGTTGTAGTTCCACCCTTCTCTACCCTCTTTGGTTGAGGTTTGCTTGCCTCTCTATCCTTCATCTTGTATACTCTAGGCTTCTCAGTTAGACACCTTTCCTCTATGCTTTCCTTCCCTTTCCTTTGACCTTAGGAGGAGTAGCAGATTCCTTCCCTACAAATCCTACACTAGAACCCACTTCATCCTTGGTTCGCTCAACTCCTTGAGCAAGAAGATTTGATACTTGGGTATCTTCTCATCTCCTTGTTCTTCTTAGAACTAGTCAAGTGATCAATTCAATGTCTACCTCTTCCTCCTTGGTCCAGTTTGGAAGGGGAATAGGTTTCTCAGCCACTCTATTAAATTCCTCCTCATCTAAGACATGGTCATCATCCTGCACTTGGTCAAGCAATGAGAAAAGGTACAAGGTATGAATATACTCTACCATAAACCTCATATAAGATCTTTACGGGCCTCAAAATCATTCACACAATTGGCCTAGAATTCCTCGATATGTATCTGGTGGGCATATTGCTTCCCCACCTGCTTCTTCATTTTATCAAAGGGATCAAAGTTTTCCCTTCGATTGTGGAAATGAAAACCAAAATTTTGTATCTCTACATCAAAAAAATTTATTGATGGAGGTGAAGGACATGAAAACTGTTGGAAAATATGCCTCAATCTCACAGGCTGAAATCTCTGAGAAAGCATGGTCGCTGTGAAATTCAAGTTGTCTGGCTAACTGGCAGTTTAAACTTGTGTATTGCTCATGTCGCTGAGACAATACTTCTCTCTTTCCAAATGGACCTATTGCTATGACATGGAGACTCGTGGAGATCTCTTACCGACTAGGAGATGTCTGGCCGATAGTTGGTGTCTATCGGATGTCGGGGAGACTCATGGCAACTAATGTCTTCGGGGAAACCTGGCCGAAAGGTTTATGTTTTGGTATGAGGTCTTACCGATATGAATGTCTTGCTAATTGTATGGTCTTCGGGTTCGCTATGACTCTCGGCGAAAGACAGTTCGGGATAACAAAAGGATTCGGCAGGAAGTCATGGCGACTGGGAGAAGTCTCACCGATAAGCAAGTTCGGGGTGACTTGAACTCTCGAAGAAGCTCCTATGGCTAAATAGGAAGTCTTACCGGAGCATCGACATGATCTTTGGTCTATCCGCTGATGAAGAAATTCCAGATGACTTTATTCTATCGCAGATGATCTCTTAGCCACCAAGAGAAGTCTCACCCCATAAGCGTGTTCGTGGTGACTTGAAACTGAAGAAGTCTCGCAATCTATATAGGAAGTCTTGCCGTCGACACGACCTTCGACCATTTGATAGGATGAAGAAATTGGTATGACTTGTTCCTATTGATACGATCTCTTGGCTAACGAGATGTCTCACATAGCAAGCCGTGGTCACCGGTAACATAAGGCCGCATCGTAAAGATGAAGTCCTCGGCGAAGACAAAAAGTCTTGCCGCCGACCGGGTAAGATACGTTTTGCTAGGGTGAGAGGTCTGAAAACTGCGCATGGTCCCACCGGCTTTGGTTGTGTAACTCCCTTGCGTAACACATGAAGGTTCTGGCAATCGCCCTTGGGTGAAAGATGGTAACGTCCTATCGACACGATGTCTCTACACCTTTAGTGAACAAATTGTCTGAGGATAATATGAAGCCTCGTAAGTAAAGTCTTGTTGAAGGTTTTTTCTTCACCGACAAGTGGAATACATCATGACTTAAAGGCTTCAGTATGAAGTCTTGGAGAAAGCAGTAAGTCTAGCCGACAAGATAGACACGGGGTCACTTAGAACTTGCAGGGTGATGTCTTGGCGAAAGGTGTTTGTCTTGCCGATGGGAATCTTGTTGTCGGTAATAACTCTTTGACTTTGGTATGACCTCTCGCCGATTAGCGATGGTCTGGCTGATGCTTCTTGGATGTCAGCATGACTCTTGGCGATTGTTCAGAGATCGGTATAACATGAAGCTCATTGTGACATCTTGGCGAAAGACGATAGTCTTGCTAATAGATGGATGTTGATAGGAATACAATGGGTTTCCAGATGACTTAATGACTTCGGGATATGATCTCCTGGTGAATGTGGAATGTCTGGCCGATAGTGACATCGGTATAACATAAAGGGCTCGATATGATCTCTTAGTGAATGACTAAAGTCTTGGTGACTAAGGAACACTTTGGAATGACTTATGAACTCGGTGGAACCTCTTGCCAATGGAGATCAATTTTGAGACAATAATTTGTCTTGTGGCATCGGGAGACACTTCATCCCAATCGGCTACGCGGCTAATGTTGGATTGTTGCTGGACCGAGGAGAATCGCCCGCATGGTGATGTGGACAACCGGTGAAAGCGTATCGTGAACAGCTTCTAAGTCGGATGATCGACCGCCAGGATCCTGAAGCTAAAAACGGGATCCACAGTGCCCCGAAAGACAAAGCGCCGGTAAGAGTATAGCAAGAGTCGGTGAGAGAGAGAGAGAGAGAGAGAGAAATCCAGTGAGTAAGGGACCGAGTATCGCCGGTAAAGGTCGGGTTGGCGAGGTCAAAGCAGAGGATTGAGAGGCGTAGTCAAGTCATAACTCTCATGACATTGGCTTGGTTGATCTCTCGCCGTGAATAGTTTGCCAGCCAGAATCTAATGAATAAGATAAACTCGAAAAGGGCTGGAAGAGTCTGAATTTGTATTGTAAATTCATTATGTTGCTTCTAATACAATGAAGTTAATGGGTTCTACCTTGGAGGTGGGTTTTTATCCAAAGGATTTTACCTAATTTAAATCTTTTTGTATGTTTTGGCTTCTATTCATCTTCATGCATGTTGGTCTCGTGTACTTTTTAATGCTTACCGCTGAATCTCTATACGTGTTCTCCTCAAGGATCAATGGAGGAAATGAACTGTGTTTGTTCCACATTTGGACATAGTTGTACATGTCTTTGAGGCAACCTAATCGAAATGAAAGTTACTGAAAGGCACTACTGCATGGAGTTTCACTAGATGCGCTCCTAGATTTCCTTACAAAAACATACCCCTTCCAAATGTTTTAAGGGGTATGGGATCCCTACCTTGTGCTTAGCATACAGCAAATGATGAGATGTGTATAGCTTCCTTGTCAACTCCAACATGACTATCTTATCAATTGAATACTTGGATAATCTATATGTAGCTCTTGAGAACCCCTCAATTCTAAAATATATAAACTTTGGGAATTGGATAAACCAATACTTGAACCTCTTAATCATCTCCATGGCTAATGAGGATAACCTTTTTCTCAAATCTCCTTCTAGCATTCTGACAATGAACATTGTGAAGGCATTGTTTACTCTTTTGTAATGGTGCTTTACATTTTGCACCTGCAACTAAGGATAACACTCATTAGGGATTGTACCCACATTTCCTTTGAATTTTAATCCTCTATATTGAAAATTTGATACAAAAAAATATACGATGTAAGAAGTCATAAAGAATTTTGAGGACTTCTTCACAATGGAGAACTAATTCTGCAAGTTGTCATTGACTATCATCGCCCAATCAAATTTTTGTTTCCCCTCTCAATATTTATTCAATACAATAGAACATCTAATTATTGAATGTGGGTGTCGATGAAAGCCCCATTACCCTACTGAGAAGGGTTACCAAGTCATTGACTTCATCCTTGAAGTTACTCTTGAAGAGGATTTTAGGTAGTTTATTCACATTTCCCCTTGGGTGCTTCATCCAATGATCATTGATAACTTGCAAGTTGGTCATAGGATTACTTTCAAATACCCTAGTTGCATATTCTTTTCTAGTGATAGTCATTTGTGAGAAAGATGGGATCTCAAAGGTGTGAGAGATAGAGTTAGGAGACAAGTCAGACAAGACCCTCCCATCAATAGCAATTATCTTTCGAGATCCTTATGGTAATATTCTCAAGATCCCATGATCAAGTTTGGGAATGGCATAGAATATGGGAATCAAACTGCTTGTGCTATCCTGTTTTACTTAACCTTAATGGCAAGATCTGTCCTTTTATCGCCAAAGATCCTTTCCTTGAAATTCTTAATATCCATGTGGCCAATGTTTGTATCATTGACCAAGAGCCAAATGGATGATATTTTGGAAGGAGGATCAACTCCTTGGAATTTGTACTTCATTTTGGATGTTTTATCCGTCTTTTCCCTAAAATCTACAAAAAACATCACGCAATCAACATTTTGAGAAAATTTAACTTCATAGTTGAATGTTATTTTTAATACCCAAAACCATGTACTTACATTTATCCAAAATGCATAATTAATATGGTCAAAAATTACCTTATAAGCAAGTGGGATCAGCCATAATTCCTTATGCCAAAATAAATTTCAATAAAACACTTGCAATCACAAATTTTATGGGTTTTGATCCAATGCGAGTATGGGTTGTGCAGGAATATCAGTCATGAGGATACTCCACCTCTACAAATCTTGCAAAAAATGCTACTATGGAGAACCATATTAAAATCCCCAAAAATGGAGATTTGTAAAAATCCAAGTGATACTAGCTCATGTGGAAGAACCTTTGTGAAAACCGCATCTTGAAATAATTTATGGAAATTCATGCCCTGTGGAAATTTGGAGTTTGTGGGAATCGAGAACCCTTGGTATTGATATCACTTATGCAAGAAAATGAGGTTTGAAAACCCATAAATACATTTTCACAGGCTCAAAGATTTTCACAAATTAAGGACTTGTTGATCCTAGGCATATGCGGACTTTAAGGCTTGTGAATTTTAAACTAGCTTAGTCTATGCAAGAATACAAGGGTCAAAAACCCACATAGGAATTCCCACAAGCTTAAAGTTTTGTAGAACTTCCCACACTACAGACCTACAGAGGAGAGAAGCTTTAAAGTTTGAGGGTTTTACGAAATATCCACATCCACATAGCTTCCGCAAAAGGAGTTTTGTAAGGATTATATGCAACTCCTAAAATTGTGCTTTGAAGGTTGCTTGGATAAGAAATCACTGAGAACTAGGTATCCTATAATCTACCCATGCAGGAAACAAAGGGCACATGGACCTTGACAGCTTTGTATAGAAATCTCAAATTTTGAAACATAGAACCCTAACTTGGAACCCTAGCCCACTACAAACCAAGAAAAAATATCATGCATCAAAATCCCCATTAATCTACATATATACGATGCTCTAGAAAACTACCCTAGGGTTGACACTAAGTAAATGAAGCATTTTAAACCTAAAACCTTATGAAGTATTAGATAGATGACACTGCTAATTAAATGCATTATATCTATTAAAGTAATCATGCATTAGCTAATAATTAATTACTCTTTAATTGATTATTAGTCTAATTTATTCTCATGCACTTAAGCCAAACTTAGGAATGCTTTTATGCTTTTAGGGTTTTTCTCCTATATAGCACTCAACCCTCATTGTAATTATCTCTTGAGCTTTCATATCTTTTTTATAGTCTCTCGCTTTTGTAGCTTTTTCTTATTGAGGAATATTGCACATATTGTTTGCAGATTCTTGTGTGGAAGGTGTATTTAATCATTGTTTGATTTTGTGGCTCGTGGTTTTGTGGTTTTTCACAAATCTAACATGGTATCAGAGCATGGATTCATTGAACCCCTTCTTGATTTATGAGGTTTTTCTTCAACTAGGGTTACAGGAGGAAATTTGAAATCTTCTTTGATTTTTTTTTTGCTTTTTTGCTTTTTTTAAAAGCAAAAAAAACAAAAATAAATTTTCCACCCAAGGGTCATATGGGCAACCAGTGCCCAGCCCTTGGGGGGGCTAAAAAAAATTACTTTTTTGCAAAATAGGTAGAATCGAGAAAATAGGCATAACTTTTTGCTCGGGTATCAAAATTGGGCAAACAAGATATCGTCGAAAAGTTGGTTCCAAGCACTATCCAATGGTGCTGGTTTTTTTCTCAATTTTTTTGTTGGTGCATTATATAGCCTATTGAAGTCTTGGATGTTTTTTTTAGTCCCGAGCTCATAACTTTTGACCAATTTCTCTATTTTTCATTATTCTAGCGGCATTGGAACCATCGTTTAGAGCTCTTCACATCTATTCATGTTTTTTTCTAGATTACTCTTTAGGTACATTTTATTTAGTTTTTTGTGTTTTCACACTCTGGTGAATTACTTGGACATTTTAGCTCCTGGGAACTTGTTGTTTGCATGGGATGACTCACTTTTGGCTATTTTATATGTATTTCCAGTATTTTATCCTATTTGGAAATTGTAGACATCTTTTGTATGCACTTCTCTTTTGGAGATGCACTAAGATAAAGTGCCATTCTAGTGTATTTTTTGGGGGATTTTGCACATCTTGATGTACCTTTTGTATTCGCACTATGATATAAAGTGCCATGGGGGGGGTTGATGTTTTCCTTTGGTTTTCCATCTTACCTTTTTCAAGTGAGTGTTCCTTCCACGACAATAGTGAATCCCAATGATTCTTGCCTCATGCTTGTGTGCCTTAGTTTGCACACCCTTTTATTTGCAGGTTGTTTCTCCTACATGCACTTCTTGGTTTCACATAGTTTTATGTTCCTATCTTGGCTATCTCTTTTCAGCATTATGGGGGGTTTCTACTATTGGTGTTAATGCTTCTTTGGTTTCATGTTGGAATGATCTATGTATTTAGTTCTTGTGCCTATGTACTTTCGGATGTAGTGTACATCGGTGCATGGTTACATGCATTTTAATGATTTGGAGCACTTACCATATGGACACTCTTGAATTCTTGTTTCGAGAGGCAACCTTTCATTTTTCATTTGATCAAAGACTACTAGGTACCTGTATTTTTAAATTGCATGTTGCTTGTTGAGTAGTGTCATTTTTGGTCACTCATACAGTTTCATGTGTCATTTGTATCTTTGAGTTCCAAATGCTTGCCTTTGTTTTCCATCTGATTCAAGTAGTGTTGTTGGGGACACTCATGTAGATTATTATCTCTCTTGTGATCAGTGTTCTTTAGACTAGTTGGTACCAAAATTTTTGACTTGCATCTTTCATGTTAAGTAGTGTCATTGGGGTCACTCATGCAGAGTCATGAACCACCTGTATCTTTGACTTTCAAATGTTTTCCTTTGTTTTCCATCTAATTTGAGTAGTGTCATTGGGGGCACTCATGAAAATTATAGTCTCCTTGGATCTTGACATTTGTATCTTTGATTCTAGATGTTTTGCATTTGTTTTCCATCTAATTCAAGTAGTGCCATTGGGGCACTCATGCGGATTCATGTTATCTTGAACCTGATCATCATTTGTTTCAGAGGATATTCTTCATTTCAGCACCATATTAGTCATCATTTTTCAGCAGTCTACAGCTTCGTGCTTCTATGATGTTCTACATGTTCCTCTTTTTCAGGACATTGTTTGGTTGGAGGCTTCTCAATCCTTCACACCTTGATTTGGAGGATTTTTCAATCCTTCATTCGCCTTTCTCTCTTTAGGAGAGGATTTTTATCTCACTGTGGTTTTCTCCTTTTCTCTAGTTGTGAGAGATCTTCTATTTGTACATGGGTACCTCACCAAGCCTTGTTTTCCAGGACCCATCATGCATTTTTTTAGGGTTTTCAGCTACTCCCTAAGTTCATCTTAATAGGGGGTGTTAGAATAATCATGCATTAGCTAATAATTAATTACTTTTTAATTGATTATTAATCTAATTTATTCTCATGCACTTAAGCTAAACTTAGGAGTGCTTTTAGGGTTTTTCTCCTATATAGCACCCAACCCTCATTTTAATTATCTCTTGAGCTTTCATATTTGTTCGATAGTCTCTTGCTTTTGTAGCTTTTTCTTGTTGAGGAATATTGCACATATTGTTTGCAGATCTCTTGAATGGAAGGTTTCTTTGTTCGTTGTTTGATTTTGTGGCTCGTGGTTTTGTGGTTTTTCACAAATCTAACAATATCAAACCACATGAAGGGATAATGTTACGAACCTAAAATCCAAACTAAATTTGCAGCAAGATTGAAATTATAGGGCATTGAAGATGACAATGGCGACAACTGTGCAAAGCTAGGATTTAGATGAGCTTCAAACGCCAAACAAATTCAACTCACACAAATGTCAAACAATGAAAATGACTCCTAGGCCCACTACGATACCCATAACTCACCTACTACAATAAATTCCTACACCTAATACTAGGTCACACACTAGCACGAACATGAATTAAGGTTTCTAAAGAATTGTACAGTTTTGACCATGTAAGGATTTAGAGCACATAAAATTTGTGAAAATGAACATACCACCTCATGCAAGAATGGAATACAAGAAACCACCACCAATGAAAATGGGAGAATTAAGAGTTTGTGGGCCTTTTATATTAGCAAGAATTTCATTGTCCCAAACTGTTTGCAGAAAAATGAGTGATCAATCCTTACGTGCAAAAAGGGCATTGACAACAACATAGTAGGGATTTGGATATTATGGGTTTTAGTACTCCCCTTTTCTTTTGTAGGTTTCCACGACTTATAGGTCTTAAAGGGTTGCAATATTTTGACAAGGTGAGATTCGCAGGCTTTCCCAAATAAGTTTTCCCTAGACAAATCCCCACATAAGAGAATGTTCATAAATCTTTCTTGACCTTGTAAAAATCAACCAAAATTCCCAAACCAATACAAGCAAAGAACCAAAAATACCAACCTAAAACCTAACCCTAAAACTAAAACCAAACCAAAGAAAGAAAATGAGGGGTCCTCATTTTCAATGGGGAGTGTGTGCAAGGCACAACAATATATTGTTTGATATGGGATATGTGGGATTATGGTTTTACTAATGATCAATGCTACATAGGTTTTGCACCATGTAATGGAAGTAAATGGCTATCTTAGGTTTGGCTTCAATAGTTATGTTTCAAGGATAACAATGGGAGATATATTTTTAAACAAGCAAAAGGAATTCAAACTAGACTTGACTCAAACTTGGTTTAAAAGGCTTACAAACAAGTACTTGGTATATACAACACTCAAACAAGAAGACATAATAAGAAGCTTAAATTTATTCAATAAAAGGTGTGTTAAATTAGTGTAGGCCCACACAATATAATACTTCAAGATAGTGCAGTGAAACTATCTTTCAAGAGTTAATAGGTTGGGATCCAATGGGACATGGGCTCACATTTTCTCTTTCTTTGGAGTCAACAACATTGTTCCCAAATATTTTATGTCTCTACTTAGGGAGGTACATATTGAGTAATTTTAGGTTTGATATTGAGTCTTGCACCACACTAAGCAATGACTAAAAGGTCTTTAAAATAGGTTATACAAGGCTTATTTAGGAAATTATCTATATACCACAAGGGCACATGAGGCCTAATATATGAATTTAAAAGTGGATAATTATCAAATAGCTGGGAGAAGAGGGTAACCCACCCTTTTCCTTTAGTTCTCCAAGGTATAAAGTTCTTGGGGGATTAACTCAAATGACAAAAATGCAACTTCTAAGAGGTGTGTATTTCAATTCACCCCCCACCATTTATACTCCATTATAACACTTGATTTGAGGTTGTCCCTTGGGGTGATGAAATCCCCAAGAAGCCCCCCTAAATACAAAAGTAAGACAACACTTATTTTAATCCTTGAGATCACCATAAGGTGCAAGAGGAGAGCATACATAATTGTAGCTTAGGGTTTAAAAGACACACATAAATTTTTCACCCAAATTGAAATGTGAATGTGAATTTTAACCTAATTTTAATGTGAGAACAAAAAAATAAGACAAAGTACATAGAAAAATAAAAGTTCTATAATCAATATATTCAACAAAACATCCTACAAAACCACTAAAGTTCATAGTTTGAAATATTGGATCTTTGGATATATGAAAAAGACTTGGACATAGAAGTCAATAAAAAATAGAAAAATAATTAATCCTATAAAAATAAACTAAAAATATATATTCTTTGGACATTATTTGATAAGTTTAAAAAAATATTAAAAAATAATTAAAAAACGCAAAAGTTATGCTCATTTGAAGTTTCAAAACAAAAGGTTGAATTAGAATGCTTATACCTAAAACCTGGAGATTTTTTTTGACAAAATACCTTCACCACTACATGCACCTCTGAGCCATCTTTCCAACAATTGTAAAAAATTTAAAATTCAATTAATATAAAGAAAGTTACCACAATTTGAGTATAAGGTGCTTTTAATGTTTTCAATAGTAAGTAAAAGGGCTTAAGCTCCTTATCTTATGATACCTAGTCACCTATGTGATCTTAAGTGGGCACAAAGGGACCAAAATTTTGTGGGCTAGACTTTAGCCCTTGCAAATAAGGCATGACCTATCCATAAGATCAAATTCTCAAAATTACATGAATTTTAAAGTTTATATACATTGTAGTTTTAAACACCAATCCTCAAGATTTTAAAAAAAAATGTTTTAATGACCCAAGCTCAAAGGATTAAAAGAAATACAATTCATACTACGAAACTGAAAGGAATTCAAGTGCATGGAAGATGCTTGCTACACTAATCTAAGCAAGAGAATTACAAAAATTTCTTAAAACACCTTAACAATTACAAATTTAGATGCACATACATATCATAAATGGATAAACAATGAAAAAATAACAGAAAATTTATGTGGGGAAAACCCTTTTGTGGGAAAAACCGCACTCCAAAAAAATGGCTCAATTAACAACAATAAACAAGTTACAATATAATTGCAAAGCTATGCTCTTGCAGGAGTCTTCACACTTCTCAATTTTGAAGTAATTTCAGCAACATAATAATACTTCAACAAAAAGTAGCATACAACTCCAAGATACAAGTGCTCAATATATAGGAGCTTACAATGCATTAATTAGACATTTCTAAAATCCAACACTCAAGACTGAAGATGCAATATGGAAAATACCAAAACTACTTGAAACATCAGAAAATGGGTTCATCGCAAAATGAATGTGGGTATGATGCACCTCTCTTCCTTATTTCATTAGGAAAAAGAGATCCCCTAAGGAAAGATTGAATTTCAAACCTTAGGTGAGTCAACCTTGGTGGAGATCTTGTTGTTTTCCTTATGACCTAGGATGGGGTAAATCAACTTGAAATGCACTTTTGGGAGATGAATGAAAAATACCAAAAGAATGTAATTATGAAATGTAACACATGAAACCTCTAAACTAAACCTTAATCTAACAAAATTTGGAAACTTTCAACAAATCTGAGAAGGGTTGGATTTTATGCACCTGTCACAAAAAGGTTGTGTTGATTGTCCTCATGGGACTCATTCACCCTATAGAAAATGGGTATTGCTACAAGGGTTGAAAAATTGCTGGATCCTTGATCTGCACTCCCGATTCCTCTAGGTTTCACAATAAAAAAATTATAAATAAATTTTGAAAGTGAGTTTTTGTGGCTTAAAGACAATGTTGACAACTTTTGCATTTTTTTCTCTTTTGATAGATCTTCAATACTTCTTCAACCTAATATCTACAAAATGCACAAGAGGGAAAAATTGTTTGTTTTTGATGAATTCGGGTTTGCCTTGTTCAAACCCCATTTTGGTAATCAAACCTTGAATTGAAACAATGAAACATGAAAGGAATGATGAATGAACAAGTGTTATGTTGCAACTCACCAAACCCTTGATTTAAAACCCTTGAAGGACTAAAACTTAGTACACCTCTCCAAGGTCTTGATATTGCATGAAATGGCTTGATTGATGATGTGATCTTGATGCTTGATTGTTGACTTGAATGCTTGAAACCTACATCACAACATGTTAGCTCCAAAAACATGCATGATGCTTGATAACTTTGACATGATGCTTGAGATCTTGAATGTTGCAAAAAATGCTTGAGAAAATATGCTCTTGAACACCCTTTGGACAATAATCTTAGTTTTAGGAATACTCCCTATAAAAAGAGTAGTCGCTTCTAGTTTTGAATCGATAAAAGACCTTTGCTTTTTATGGAAATTTTCAATTTCCTCAAAAAATTAAACATTTCAAGCCACAACATTTGAATTTGAATTGGGGAATCATAAAAAGGCCAACATACAGCTGGGGTACTCTTTGAATTCAAGAAAACTAAAGAAGACTCATTCACCCAGGTGAATGTGGGTCCCAACCCAAATTAAGGACCTATTCATTTAGGGGTGTTAAAAATGATAATTACATTAATTAAATATGGATTTCCCTCTCAAAAGTTGAAATTAATTAGGCTTGTAGATGCATAATTCAGCCAATTAGAGGATTAATTAAGTCCATTTAATTAAGGGACCCAAACATGGTGTGAAAATGTAAAAGAGTACATTTTTCGACACTACATTTAGCCCCCACTTTGGTAAGAGGATGAGCCCTACACTCAAACTCACACCAAAGTAGTCAAACAAGTGTCAAGAGAGGTCTAATTGTGCAACTATTGGAAAGATAAGACAACCAAGGTCAAGAGGATGACTGCCTCCCCAAGACGATCGCCAACAAGAATCCAAAGTAATAAAATACATGCCTATGTTGGGGCCATATAAAGAACAAGATAAGATAAATAATGTGCTACGTCGCCAAAAATTAGAGAAAGAGGGATCACCCCAATTGTCGGTCCACCTCCTGATCGCTTTCCGCATTTTTTATCCGTGCAAACATTTTACAAGTGAACCCGTTGTCCACCATATGCGCAAACCATATGCATAACTCCGCTATTACGGGTTAGTGAAAACCGGTTGTCCACCAGGTGGAGAGCCCCAAAGCGGCTAAATGGAAGTCAACAGGTCTAGGGTTCCATTGTTCAACCATGTACAAAGGTTATATAATCTCGATAACTTTGATAAGGTGCCATACAGGTACGGTCGCATGGGCTGGCGCAAGTTGTATTTCTATGTTAGGCACCGCGGTGTTGCCCAATCGGCAAACGTTGCATTTCATGCTTGGTGGCCTTGAAAAAAACATAAAGGCTCCACGTCTAGCAAGAAAGTTGTGCCGCTGCTCGGTGGTCGTGGATACATGACAGCTGAATAGGGATATCTCGAAGTGGTTTTTCTAGTTCATGAAAGGTCTCACCTAGGAACATCACCGCGGCGATCGTCTCCTGAGGAATTAGTCAAGGATAAAAGATTCAAGAACTTGGGAACAGTAAATCCAAAAGCATCACCACTAAGAGGGAATGTCATATTCTAAAGGTTGCAATCTTTAAGGACATCAAAACCCAAGGGTACCACCCGGCAAGACATATCAAGCCATGAAGTAAGAAGACCACACTTAAGAAACAAAATGAAAGTGGGGATCGCACTTCATTTCAAATAAATTACGCTAAACACCTCACGTTGTGAGCAATTACTTAAATTAACAATAGATGTATTGCCATGCAGTTTGGGATTCAAAAAAATAAATGCTATGCTATTTTTCCGTAGTAGAGCTACATCATGGAAAGGAGGGTTTCCCCCCATATGAAATCCTAAGATAACACATAAGGGATCCATGGATCTGGGATCAGCGTTTGTTATTATTGTAGTAATATAATCAAGCTTGAAACTGTCATCATTCCCCAAATGACTCATAGAAAAATGAGCACAAAGGAAGAATGACACATAGAGAGAGAAAACAAGGGAAAACGTTTGGGTCAACATGGAAGAGACCTGAATGTCTTGATGCCTTGTGTCATCCCCAAAAGGAAAACACAAGACAAAAGATTATGACAAATAGAAGAATGTAGATACAAATAGAAGAATGTCATAGCATATTTTCTTCCTTTGTATCCTTGCACTAATGAAGTGACAAGGGTCATCCAAAGTAGGCTCACAAACATTTAAAGACACGCCAAGTAGCACAATACGGGGGATCACATTACGCACATGCAATCACAAAGAACACAAAGAGAAGACTAGTATGGCACGTGCGAGTCAACCTATAGCAAGTCATTTGCACCCTAGTCTTTTTCATCATATACAGACGGTGGATAACTAGCCAAAGGGACAAAAAAAAGTGCCAAACTAGGACAAGGCTATCTAAATCCTTGCCCCCACTAAGTGCAAGACAAGGATGAGTTGATATGAGTGATCACAATGTGCTCCTTGCAATATAGAACATTATATGAAATAGATATAAAACATGCAATAGTGAGTATACTAATTCTACAACTATCACATGGCAAGGAGCAAAGTGCATGCATTTTAGTTAATGACATCAATAACATCATTTTCATGGATCAATCGTTGTAAAAGATGACTCAGTAAGGTTCCCAATAGTTCTATGGAATGCACAGTAGTACATGTTTGTACTTTTTCCTTTTTTTTTCTTTGATAGGTGGTAAGAAAATCAATCCTAGACAGAGGAGTTGTTCCATTTTTTGTTTAGTTTTTGTTGTAGTGTGTAAGAATGGCAATTCCTTGATCTTATATGGCTTATATTTCTTACTTGTTTGGGAAATTTGTTGAGGTGGAGGTGGGGGACGAGGATCTATGTTGATCCTATCATCCTTGTGAGGTATTAATTGGTCTCTTGATATGACCTTGTGAAAGAGAACACCTTTTCCCTTAGGAGATGTGCAAGGGGGGAAGATCTTCACATCCTAACCCCTTGGTATCCTAGATGGTATTTTCTCTAACAGTTTGTGAATTTCATGCTCATTGGTTATGTCACATCCTTTTTTACTTAAAATTTTAAAGCATTGACCATAACTCTCTTCTAAGTTAATGGGTGTACTAGTAACTCGATGAACATAAGATAGAAGAGTATCATTTTTTTCCTTGTGATCAAGTTCATTAATGATTGATTGTTGAGGCTTGATTTTTGCTTCCATTTCAAGATGTAAGAGGTTGAACCTATCAAGTGATGGGATTATAGGTGGTGTTTGCATGGATGGATAAAAGGATGTATTGTTCTCAAGGTTGTGTAAGGAGTCTTGTATGAATTGTTGCATGCTATCTTCATCTTAACCTAAGATTTTCACTTCATGGGGACATTCATTAGGAGGTGAAGGTTCATTAATAGTCTCAATTGCATTAGGGTCATCACCAAACATACAACTTGAAACATCTACCAAAGATCTTAAGGTTTTCCATATATTACCCATGCACATGTTGATGATGAATTTTTATGCAAATTTTCATATCTGATATATGAAGATTTGTTGATTTTTGAATGCAAGATACTAAAATGATATTTTTTTAATGCCAATTTTGATTTTCAACAATGCACTCACTTTGACCAATTGAACCTAGTGCAAACAATGATAGATTTTTTTTATTTTTGAAACTAAAACCCAAATTTAACAACAGATCAAAATGAAGAAAATAGAGACAAATCGCTGCCCAAAATTTTGAAACAACACATGTACAAGGACGATTCACCCTAGGGTGAATGGGTCTTAGCACGGGGGTTGCAAAAATTTAAATCTAAGTCTGAAGTTCAATGCTATGGTTTCCTATTTTTTACTATAAACTCTACTTTCAATGACTGATTTTTCTAGATTTTGTTGTCTAAATGCAAGTGAAATGAATGACAAAAGATGAACAATATGACACTTTTTGAAATGAAATTTTAACTCAATTTGTGAATATAAATGATTGAACATACACTAATATGCAAGTACTATACAAAATCAATGTAATATGCATGCAAATTTTTGATTTTTTCAAATTTTAAAGGATGCAAAATGTAAACCTAAAACCCTGAATGAGATGCAAAATAATGCAATGTTAACAACCCTAAATGAGATTCAAAGTAATGAAATGTAATGAAAACTAGTGCAAATCCTAGATCTAGGGTTTGAATGGACTCCAAATTCAGAATTTTTGATGTATAATGTCAGGTTCACCAAAATGAAACATCTAAAAATGGGTGAATCAATATTGTGATGGGGGTATTATGCACCTATCTACCTTATTTCATTAGGAAAAATAGATCCCCTAGGGCAAGATTGACTTTCAACCCTTAGGTGAGTCAACCTTGGCAGACATCTTATTGTTTTCCTTATGACCTAGGACGGGGTAAATCAACCTGAAATGCACTTTTGGAAGATGAATTAAAAATACCAAATGAATGTAACTATGTAGTGTAACACATGAAAACTCTAAATTAAACCTTAATCTGATAGAATTTGGAAACTTTCAACGGATTTGAGAAGGGTTGGATTTTATTCACCTGTCACAAAAAGGTTGTGTTGAGTGTCCTCCTAGGACTCATTTGTCCTATGGTGAATGGGTCTTGCTATAGGGGTTGAAAATTTTCTTTCACAGTCTTCTGATCCTTGGCTTGTACTCTTGATTCCTCCAGGTTTCATAGTAAAAAATTCATAAATAAATTCTAAAAGTGAGTGTTTGTGGCTTGACGACAATGTTGGCAACTTTTGTATTTTTTGCTCTTTTGATAGATCTTCAATCCTTCTTTAACCCAAGATCTACAAAACACACAAGAGGGAAAAATTGTTTTTTTTGGTGAATGGGGGTTTGTCTTGGTCAAACCCTATTTTGGTAATTAAACCTTGAATTGAAACAATGAAACATGAAAGGAATGATGAATGAACAAGTATTATGTTGCAACTCACCAAACCCTTGATTTGAAACCCTTGAAGGATTGAAACTTAGTACATATCTCCAAGGTATTGATCCTGCATGAAATGGCTTGATTGATGATGTGATCTTGATGCTCAATTGTTGACTTGAATGCTTGAAACCTACATCACAATGTTAGTTCCAAAAACATGCATGATGCTTGATAACTTTGACATAATGCTTGAGATATTGAATGTTGCAACAAACGTTTGGGAAATCTACTCTTGAACACCTTTTACAATAATCTTATCTTTAGGAATTTATCTCTTGAAAATATAGGTTACTTCTCTAGTTTTGAATTGATAAAAAGACCTTGCTTTTATAGGCAATTTTCTAATTTCCCAAAAATTAAACATTACAAGCTGACATTTGAATTTGAATTTGGGATCATAAAAAGGCCACCAAAAACATATTAAAATTTTGAATTAAGCAACTAAAGGGGACCTATTTTCCCAAGGGCGAATGGGTCCTGACCTAAATTTCCAAGACCTATTCATTTCGAGATGTTAAAAATGATAATCGCATTAATGAAATCATGATTCCCCTTTCAGAAATTGCAATTAATTAGGCTTGTAGATGCATAATTGGGCCCATTAGAGGCTTAATTAAGTCCAATTAAATTAAGGGACCCAAACATATCGTGAAATGTAAAGGAGTACATTTTTTGACACTACACTACTACACTTGCATAGCAGTAAGTTTCTAATTATCACCACATGCAATATGTTGGAAGAAAAGGGAAGACTGTTGGAAGTTTGTCATTTTCAATGTTGTTTGGAAACACAAGCATGAGGTGCATATATTGTATGATCCAATGTTGTCATTGATGTCAACATTGTTATGATCATTCTAGCATGTCTTGGAATCTTCCTTGAAGACATTTGGATAGAATAATTTGATCTAAAAAATATGGTTACATGGGAATTTGGCTAAGTATTCCTTCTGACAGTATTGTGGTTCAGTGTGTTAGTTCTTGGGTCCACACTCCACCACAAGTTGATATATCACTTTGTGATTCTAACTGTAGTTTTGAGATCATCAAGTGCATCTACATTCAATATTTGGTCACATTTTTTGAAGTATTTTGAAAGATATGAATGACACAATTCAGCTTTGTATATTGCATTCATTCCTTGAACAGTGCATCAGTGTGGGAGACTCTACATTTCTTCACGGATAATTATTTTGTTCTATGATTATAAGGATAAGCTATTAGATGTCAACTAAGTGGGAATTCAAAGAGAGTTTGAGTTTTGAAGTCACACGTATGGCGAATTTTACGTATAATGAAGGTTTTGTGTTTAAGTCTTATTTCGGGCCGACCTAACATGTTTGATGTTTAGTGGAGGACAATTAAGTAACTTTATCTTATGTGAGATCTATATTATGTCCACCCCAACCTCTCTTAAGGTAAATTGAACTTTGTATTATGGCACAAGAAGTGGATAAAATGTTTTGAGGACGACATGTTTAATTTTTTGTGTTACTTCTAATTAGGCCGACCAAATTGAAGCTACACTTGACATGGATATATATAGAAGATTAACTTTGGAGTTTTAAAGGATGATGATGGTGTGAAAAAGAGAGCATATTGCATGCAAGTAATGAAATACATATGATATGTATGGTGTTTCACCTGCATGTGTGTGATGCGAATATGATAAGAGTTGAGCAGATTATAAGTGACGCAAGAGCATCCGGTGGTGTACGGAAATCTTGCATCACCCAAAGAAATTGTTTTTCTTTATTTTCTTTAGTTGTTTTGAGTCCCATGATGGAACTTAAGGGGTATAAGACTGTCATGCATCAAAAATAGCGAAAAATGGGTACTTACTATTTTTAGTAAGTCGCCCTAAACGGGGCTCATATGGACGTGAAAATTTACCCCAAGGAGCAAAGCTGAAAAACATTTTCGGTCGTGAAAGAATTACCTCAATATCCTGCACAGTTTGGGAGAAATTAAAGTTTTTGTCCTAAGAAATTTCTCCAATGCAGCTTCAAATTCAGATTTAAAACTTTAGAGGCCCTGAAACAACTCAAAAAGTGGTTGAACCAACCCCTACGGTGGCTTACATGTTGTAGAGCTCGTTGAGAGCTTTCCAATGATATGCAATAATAGAAAATCAGACACCTAGATCAAAAGTTATGGCCCCGCAAAGTTGGTCCTTGAAAAAGTGAATTTCATAAAAATTTCTTCCTATGCCAGAAATCAAATAGTGGGACATTTTGTGCCAAAACAAAAAGGGGAAATTTGAACTTTCTAGAACATTCT
>VDFB02336819.1:0-20109 GCA_007258455.2 Sequoia sempervirens | reverse complement strand
ATATATATATATATAATCAAATACCCATTATAAAGTAGTTAAATCCCTTACTTCACTCTATTTAATAGAAGCCTATTATGTATTAAATATAAGTTATTAAATTCCCTTAATTTGATCATACCCATTTGATACCCATTTTAACCTCAAACTAAAGCTTGCGGAGGAGGAAAGGTCAAACCATGTAGGAATAATCCCAACATATAGGAGTTATCCCCCTGAACCCTCCCCCTAAGGACTTGAGGTCACAGAGGCATCCTTCGTCCAAGGAACACCTATGTTTCCTCTACGAAACAGATCAAAATCACATGTAGTTCTCCTTACCAAGCCTCTCAAATGATGACCTAACACAGGTTTCCCATAATCAAGGTTTTTCTAAAACTCCTCCTTAAGGATATCGAGGTATCAGCTTGAACTCCCCCCTTTTTATTTATAGTCTAGTTTGAAAATCCTAAATCTCTTATAAAATCATCTTGGAAGCATTACTCAACACAAATTACCTTGGTTCACACAAAACCATAGGAAAAAATTTCCAATTGATGTTCATATAATAGGTTGAATATTGGAGTTCTTATACTCAAAGGGGTCAAAAAATATCTTTGAAGGACATCCACTAATATTTAGAAAGCTTTTTTAAGTATAATTAATGCTTGAATCATCCTTAAGAAAGTTGGCAACACTATGTCCTTTGGACCAACATGTGAAAATATAAACCCAATTATAATACTACTACTAATATTTTTGTTCTAATTTTCTTTACCCTATCGTGCAACTCCATACTCTTATAATAGTCTAGTTTTAGACTAGATAGCTTATTCATACTTTCCCTTTAAGGTAAACCTAACCTTAATGATTGTCGATAAGGTATCAAGAGATGTTATGTAGCATTTATCTCATAACACAATCTCAACAATAATTATCATCCTCCACCTACCATGCATTCATATTGTGGTTTACTAAAGCTATACTATCCTTCATTCACATAATAATTGCAATATCAAGGTTCCAACATATTTAAAAGGTTCATAGGCATCATGTATTCATATAAAGCATTTACAAATAATATCAATAGTTTATCAAAAGTGTCTTGAGTTTCAACTTTAAATATATGTTTAGTAAAGTGTGGTTGCAATACCATTAGATGGTATTATCATTGTTTGCAATATTATGCAACCATGAGCCAAGGCTCATATTAATTATATATTTTTCTTGGTTCATATTACGAGGTTATCTTACGGTTAAAGATTTGACCTAGAACTCTTTTCCATTTTAACTCCCTTAAATTTCAAGCATAAAGTATCGAAATAATTAACTCTTGATTACATTAGTTACGTGCATCATGATATCTTCTCAACATAGCTCTACATCTAGTATTTCCAGTATTCTAGTTATCTAAAACATCATAGCTTTATTGAATTAAAAGTTGCATTGATATTAAATTCCTACAAAGATAAGTAATAACTCTTGGTATGGATATTCTTCCTAAATAATGGCGTCAATCCATATATAACATTTTACTTCATGAAAGCAGTGAGTTGGTGTGGCATGGTAAGGCGGCGCAAGTGGAAGAAGGCTGAATCACAGTTAAGGGCAGAAAAGATAAATCCTCAAGGCCTTCTTTTGACATGACTCTCCGCTCCCACAAGAAAAGTGTAAAATGTAAATCTTGAATGGTCTTGTTTTGCAGCTAGTCTTTTTCATTGGCTACATCATGTCTTTTCTGCAGCCTTGCTCTTTTTTGTTAAAGGGTTTCGGGTTCCTTCAAAATCTGTTTTTTCCTTTATCAAAAACATTTCACTTAAAATGCCAAGCCTACTACTTGAACTCTACACTGTATGACACAATCTAATTTTAGGATAGAAGTTAAGGCCCAAGACAATTTTCTTAGTCATGGAAAAATAACATGATGGTTACACAAACATCTTATACCATGATTGGCTATAATCTTTTGAAATGATTATGACCCAATATAATAAGTACCACATATTAAGAAATATGGTCATTAGAAAGGTTTATTAAGGTAATTCCATGCATAAATATGGTCGTAGAGACTTATTCAATGAGGCCAAATCCTTATTTTAGCTATTATCTTTACAGTCTATATACTTTAAATTTGAGAGAGAACGGTTAGGAGAGACTCATGTGGATTAAAATCCTTTTGTTTTTCTTTTAACATAGACCAAATAATGTACAATTAGTTTATACTTATTGGTTTGTAAGTTAGGCATTTCGAGGTGTCAGTGAATCTATTTTTTCATTCATCATGTGAGTGACAATTATGTGTACCCATTAGTTGCCAATTAATAGATTTAATAGCATTGTTTCAGGTTGGTTGATCATTACAAGAACTAGTAGTATTAGCATAAGATACATATAAAAGATAATTACAAGCACCTAAACATTCTACATATTTTACAGCGAGAAGGAGGCATGCATGCATACTATTGTTCATCTTTCCACATCTCACATAAGAACACGACTATAACTTCCATTATCACTATTCTTATTAGTCTTCCCTTTAAATTTAGTAAAAATCCTTGTGATGACACTTGCAAGATTGGATAATGAAAAACCCAACACTCTGAGAGAGAGGATTGTACTTAGCTTAGAAATGGTGTTGGAGATATATCTCGTTCCAGCTCTCCTTTTCACCTTGATCGATGTCCATAGTCCTTGATACATTTTCTGGCCCATTTAAATTGATGGATACCGAGTGAGTAGGGGTGGGCATGTGTTGTGGTCCCAATTGATTGCATAGCCGAGCAGCTTAGAAATCTAGACATTTCCAATATATCCTCTAAAATAGAGATCCGTGCTCCAATTATTAACCCCCCGCATCGATAGCCTTTGTCTTCTTTTTTCTTTCTCCATTTCTCCTCTACTACGTGCATTTGAATGTTTTTTCCTCTGCATTTCCTCCCTCTTTTCTCTACCCATCACACTCTTTATCCCATCCTCTATTCACACTTTGCCTCTGCCTTTTCTCCTATGCGATTCTCTCTTCTTTTTTTTCCTCCCCTCTCTTCATACTCATCACTCCTCTATGTGCGACATCTTCCATTCACAGCTAGAATTTCTCTTCCTTATGTATCCCTTATTCGCACCTCTGAACAGCTATGCCATTTTATCTGCATTCATCTCTCTATACTCTTCCCTTTCTGCACAATTTCTTCACTCCTTTCCTCCACTCGAACTTCAATGAGAAGCTAAGGGGGGTTCGTAAGGGTTTAAAAATATACTTTTCACCTTCTTTTCCACCTGAAGGTCTACCGTTTCAATGCCGAAAAAAGGCTCGCCAAGTCATATTAATGGTGCGAACATCCCTTTCCCCTCTCCAATGCCATACTCATTAGACGCTGGTTGTCTCTAGTCGTAGACATGAAGGAATGTTTTATTTTTCCTAGTCCTACATCACAACCTTCATGAGACTCTCCTTTTGTCGTTATTTTTAATTATTTTTCAAACTACATCATTCAACTTGAATGACGCTTGTTGGGCATGTGACACCAACTTTGAGTATAGAATTTCATGATTTTTAGTTTCACTCACATATATGAAAAATAAATCTTTCTTTCCAATGAGATTATTTTGGAGACCATGAACCTTGAGATAATTTTGGCATTGTACATAATGTGTGGCCTTATTTATACCAGGTACATTAGATTAGCAAAAACTATTTGTATATAATTTTGGATTAAAATTTGGTCCCTTGTCATCCTTTTCTATCTTAAAACATATTATCACTATTGTTGATGTAAGATAAAAAATTGATATTGAATTTCTTCAAAATATCTTTGGCATATTTGGCTTGAGAAATGAATAGTACATTTTCAAATTGATTCATCTCAATGTCAAGAAAATCCTTGATGAGACCCAAATTGGTCGTTTGAAATTCCTTCTCCATGGCTCTTTTGAACAAATCAATTGATAAATCACTTGTGAAAATCAAGTCATCAACATACAAATATTTAATTATAATGTGACCTCATTCATTCATTTTTGTAATAGGTAAGCATCAATTGTATTATACCATGCACTAGAATTTTTCTTGAGTTTGTATACCTTTTTTGTGGTCTAAAATCTCATATCCTAGTGGCTACTCCACATAATATTTTTCAAGAAATTATTCAAAAAATTTGATTTCACATATGCTACCCAATTATTTTGAGATATTGTTATTATTGTGCCTACTCAAGATAATGGAGGAAATGTCTAAGTGTAATCAACTCCAAGTCATGTGAAAAATATTTTCCAATAGCCATGCTTTATCGTTTTTCATAGCTCCTATATCAAACTTGGTCATGTAGACCCAATTTACTCCTATCACATCTTTTCCTTCTAGAAGATCCATTAAATCTTATGTATAATTCTTCTCTATAGTATCAATTACTTCATTCATGGAAATTAAATTCAAAGTGTGAAAAAAAATTAGTATTGTATTCACCTTTGTTTTGATCATAAATATCTCATAAACTACTTTTTTTAATAGATTTTCCAATGTTGGATTTCACATTGCTTGAAGTATATATTGAAGAATTTGGACATGATGGTCCTACACCAACAATTCTTATTGTAAGAGGTATCAAATCAACTACACCTTGTGATATTTTATGGTTCATTTGATGTAGTCCTTATTGAAATGTGTGAGTATGTCCTACTTGATGTACGTGTCACTTGTGAACCAAATTTTTGAGTTTGAGGGGGCATGGAAGGAGTTACCAAGGAAGTGATACTTGTTGGATTCAATACTTCTCTATCATCTTGGATAAAGTTTTTGTAATACTCATAACTTTTTACAATCTTCCATTCCATACTTCATCTTCTTTGAATTGCATATCTCTACTAATTATCATTCTTTTAATTATTTGATTTTATAGCTTTTATCTTTTGATTCCTTACTATATCCCACAAATATACATTTTACTCCCATGTATTCAATTTCTTTTTCAATTCATCAAGGATATGTGCATAGGACACACATCCAAACACTCTCATATGAGCAACATATTACTTTATTCTATTCCATGCTTCTTCTAGAATCATAGATACACATGCTATAGCCTCTACCTAGTACTCATTTGGTAGATGTTTAGCTTTCAACATACTCCTAGCCATGTCTATAATTGTTCTAATTTTTTTTTCTACTACACTATTCTTATGTGGTGTATGCTTGGTAATAAATTGCTTTTGTATTACATAATCCTTACCAAAACCGAGGAAGCAATTTGGGATATATTCCCCACCTCTATTTGATTTTATAAATTTGATATAGTTCCTACTTTGCTTCTCAACTAGAGTTTTGAATTGACAAAAAAATTCAAATATGCCATGCTTATGCTTCAAGAAATACAACCATATTTTTCTACTATAATCATCAAAAAATATAAAAAATAGAAAACATCTTTCAATTAAAGGTGTCCACATTGATCGCATAAGTCAAAATGAACAATCTCCAATGATTCTATTACTCTAACTAACTTACTATTTGAGAATGATTCTTTATGCTTCTTTCCCAAAATACACTCTTCACATACTCTCTTCTTCTTTTTTCCCTATGAGTGGTAATTATTTTACCATATTTCTTTGTAGCCAATTCAGACCTCCAAATTCAAGTGTCCAAATCAAAATTTCATCTTTCATTTCTGATTGAAAGGATGCCTATGGTATTTGCTTCATTGAAAGCTTGAGTTGGATTTTTCACAACAATTCAAAAAAAAAATCACTTGAAAAGTTATTACTCGTGTTATATTTTCTTGGGCTAAATATTAGATTGCTAGACAAAATTCAAACCTCAAATCTATTGTCAACTTCATGGAAAACATTTTATTCTTGGTCATTTGAATTTTTTCTATTAACTGATTTCTTGGAAATTGGGACAAAATTATGCATTCTTTGATTTTGAAACACATTATATCCTCTTTTGAACAAGTTGTCCACTGTTCATCAAGTTATGATTTAAATTGAAAATAAACAAACATCTAAAATAATTGTTTTCTCTGAATACATAGTGTTCAAATATGGGCATTACTCTTTCCCATGAATGACACTCTACTATCATTTCCCAAAGTAACACTTTATTCTATTGACTTGTTTAGATCAGAGAACATTTCCAAACTATCTACCATGTTATTATTATATCTTGAATCCAGAAACAAAAACATCTTTTAGACCTTTTTGAGCAACATTGCATGCCAAAAAAATACTAACCTAATTTTTATTTTCTTTAGAAAAGTTTGTACTTTGATTATTAAAATCTAATTATTATTTTTCACTCATTTGTATAATGGCCATATATTTTGTAGTAATGGTATTGAATTTTTTATATTTTATATCTTTGACTATGAGATTGATTTTGACTTAGATTTTGGTTATTTCCTCTTCCACATGAATTCTTATGATTATTCTTCCACCTATTTATGAATTTTTTCCTCTACCTCTAAAGTTAGATGTCCTCCTATTGAGCTACCATGACTAATTGAGACTTGTGACTTATATGCATGCTCCAAAGAAGAGCTAGAAGAAGGATTTATTCTATGCTCATTAGAAATTAGAGAGGTGTGGAACTTATTTTAAAAAAACTTCTAAAATTTATCTCTTTTATAGCCATAGAAATGGACTCAAACTTTATAAGAAGGCTCCTTAGAAATTTTTCTACTATTCTCATAACTTCAATATTCTCACCATGAGATCTAATTTAGTTAACCAAGTCAATAACTTGTTTAAATAAAGAATCTATTGATTAAAAAAAAATTACGGATATAATTTTAAAATCTCTTCTAAATATTTGTAACTTTGCAATTTTTATCATAACCTTTCCTTCATAGGTTTTTTTGAATGATAGCTCACCCTTTGATTTTGTTGGTACTACACCCTTGAAAAAATACTTTTATGTATTGCCTAAAAGATGTAGAAGAGAGCTTAAGAATCCTTCTTTCTATTATCTTGAAGCACATACTTATTTTCTTGAGATAATTTATTGTATGCTACTACATATAGAGGTTGATGAAACATTTCCTCTACTAGGTCCCATATATCTTTAGATTTGAGATAAAGCTTCAATGTTATTGATCAATACTCATAATTCTTGTTAGTAAATTGGAGAATTTGAAAATTTACAAGATTTGTGCTAGAAGATGATGTCACTGTTGACTTTGATACCAAATGTAAAAAGATAGAAAAAATAAAAACAGAGAAGTGAAAAACATGTAACAAAATCTTACTAATTTGTATTGAGTTTAAAAGACTGGTTACATAAAGTTTTCATGAGAGCTTCTAACTCTTCTGTAGACAGAAAAGAAGACAGGTTTTACTTTCTACTAACTACTCTCTATAATACTATTGAGCAACTACATCTACATAATATGAAGGAAGTTTCAAAATGCATTAAACATATACATTACTATCCAAAGAAAGAGACTGGCTAGGTCATCTTAAATTGGGCAGAAATTCTATCTTGACCCATGCGTAAGAGGAGGCGGCCCATAGCAAAGGACAATGATCTTTGTGGCAAGGTAAAGGAGAAACAAAATGAAACGTGGGAGTCAAATAATTACATCCACGGAGACATTACTTGCTGCAGATGAAACAGGACTGCAGTGGTTGGGATTAGTAATTTTAATAGGGAGGACTTCAACTTACTTCAACTTAACCCACGCCTCTGGGAATTGACTTCATAGACTAATCGCCACCACAAATTTACAGTTTCTGAGTTAAAAAATGTTCCCTTTAAATAACTTATAAGAGACATCTTCATTTTATGCTTGCATGAGATTAACATTCCATTAATACAAGCTTTGAGTTGATAATTCTCAAGAAAGTTCCATTTCACTGTTGGGTACTGCAGTTTCAAGCTGATTTTAAATTTTGCTCTTCTACGGACTCGCTTTATGCCTTTAGTTTTGTTAGCATTGTAGAGAGTGGGGTTCAAAAATACAATATCCAAGAGAAGGTTGCTATTTTGAGGTATTTTATTAAATACTCTGCGTTTAGTAATATAAGATATTTAATAAATATGTTGCTTACAATGGGCGAGAAGGCACAGTTTTACCTTTTTAAATAGCAAATTAATCATTCAAAATGACATTAAGAAGCAAAAAAGAAATGTAATATGAAACCTCATAGAAATTGTGAAGTGAGAAATCTGTTCAGTAGATGTGCCTTTGTGTCTTTCTTCTCTCCCATGTACTTTATGGAATTTATTCTCCTACTAACTGTTCAGTCAAGTCAATTCTCTTCTGACTTTGTAGTGGCGGCAGACAAGAACAGGAGGAAAGAAAGACGTTCATAGAATCATGTGCCTCAGTGAGTGCAAAGAATAAATGATCGACAATTATGCAAATCAGCCTATTGATCTCAAAATATTATGGGCATATAGCATAAAAGTCATATAATTTCTTTGTGATCAAGAGAATGAATTAGATAGCTGGGCTCATATAAATGCAGTTTGTTCTACAGATGTAGATTAGAATGCAATGATAGTAAAAAACAGAGAAAACAAACAGAAATAGAACCACAAATATATTTGAAATTTTATATTGTTAAAAATAAACATTACAAAGATTTTCCTGAACAGCTGTTCATTCTTCATACTATCATTACATCGATTTTTTTTTGCTTCTCTTTCACTAAACACTTCTTACAAACACTATTACAGACTTCTTACATTACAAAGTTTCATCTCGTTCATAAACAGACAACCATTCATACATAACACTATTTCATTCATTCTTAGAGCTGCTGCTCCTTAACAGGCATCAACACACTACAATTCTTTCTCCTTATAGGTCTGCAGAGCTGGACTCCAGTTGGGAGTGGATACTAAAATGTAGTCTCAGCAATATATAAAATACTAACCATTTACAGGACACAGAAAACAAACATAAAACAGTATATTTTAAGCTACCCATAAAACGTGTGAAGCCTGCAAGGAGTTAATACGAGAGACAGAGAAAACTAAGCATTTACAACAGACAGAGAACAAACATAAAATAGTATATTTTAAACTACCCACAAAATGTGTGAAGCCTACAGACAGAGAACAAACATAAAATAGTATATTTTAAACTACCCACAAAATGTGTGAAGCCTGAAGACAAAGAACAAACATAAAATAGTATATTTTAAACTACCCACAAAACATATGGAAGTAGAAGGCCGGAGGCGGTGAAAAAAATTAAGAAGTCACTATAGTAAAAAAATAAAAGCATAAAATATTATTTTCTACTTGCAATTTAACATAAGCCAATTTTTCTCTGTTGCTCCACATTCACCTTCCTTTATTCTCATTAATTCAAAGTAATTTTCATAATTACAAAATATATACTGTAGGTAAAAGAAGTCACGTGAAGTTTTCATGGATGAGAGAACGAAAATACAATTTAAATTCAAAATCACCTAACTAACTTTACCCCCGTCAAAATGCATTTAATACAATGTCCTTTACATAATATAAAACTTAAATATTAATCCTTTCGTATCCGGATATTTCCTGATGGTGGCGGCTTTTTCCATAGTTCCCCGCAGTATCGTGATGGTTAAAATCTTTATTGCGATATTGCGGGCAGCGGTTAGTTGACGGCCCGGTAAACTGCGGCGGTTAAAAATAAAACAAACTTTTACAAAGTCTCCCGCGGTGTCGCGATGAATATTTTATTGATTGCGATATAGCGGGCGTGGCGAATAAACAAAACATTACGGAAGGAAGACTCGGCGGTATACCGCAATGGTTATTTTATTGATTGCGATAAGCGGGGCGGTGGTTGCTGGCGGGGAGACGGGGCGATTGAGTTAATATTCAACTACTCCCCCTTAAAGTATAAGCTAGCTGTCCGCGTACTGTCTGTTCCTTTCAAAATAAATTATCTCTTCAGTCGCTTTGTAAATATCTGCACTTTGCTCTTCTGATCTGCAAAATTCTAAAACTATATCACCATTGTTAATTAATTCTCTGATGAAATGATACTTGGTATCAATGTGCTTGCTTCTCTTATGAAAGACTGGATTCTTCGAAAGAGCTATGGCTGAATTGTTATCACAATAAATTTTTGTTGCCTCCATTTGTTCATTTTGCAATTCTTTCAAAATTCTTCTCATCCAAATTGCTTGACATGCTGCACTTGTGGCTTCCACATATTAACCCATTGAACAAACTAATGGCTGCTTCTTTGAAGACATGTAAGTAACTCAGTCCCAAAATTAAATACGCAACAAACGTATTTTTCTGTCATAAAATCACTTTTGCCCGGCCTGATCAGCTGTCATGTATCTATAAGTTTGAACTCATCTGAACTTGAATACTTAATGCAAAATTTCTTGTTCCTTACATACCTTAAGAGAATTCTCTTCGGCTTTCCAATGGAATTGTGTCTTTTGGTGTTTCATAAACCTTGAAATCAAACTTCCTCCATACATAATATAAAGCCTTGTGGCTGTGAGATACATGAGACTTCCAACAAGCCTCTTAAACAGAGTTGGATCAACATTAGACCCTCTATCATCCTTGCTTAGTTTCAGACCTGTCACTGTAGGTGTTGGTGCTGGTTTACACTTCATCATATTAAACCTTTTCAAAATGTCATTTGCATACTTTGACTGTGAAATAAAAATACCATTTTCATTTTGATTCACTTCAATGCCTAAAAAATACTTCATCAGACCTAAGTCTGTCATTTCAAATTCTTTCTTCATGTCTGCCTTGAACAGATCAATTGACAAATTTCCAGTGAATATTAAATCATCCACATATAAGCATACTATTAGTATTTCACCTTCTTCATTCATTTTTGTATACAGTGTGGGCTCACTGCTACATCTATTAAACCCATTCAGCAAAAGATAACTGTCTATTCTGCTGTACCAAGCTCTTGGCGCTTGCTTCAATCCATCTGATGCCTTTTTTCAATTTGTAAACTTTGTCTTCTTGGCCAATTTCATACCAGTGGCTGATCCCTTCTTCTTCTTCTAAATAATAACCATTTAAAAGATTAACTACATCCATTTGAGAATCACAGACCACTTATTTTGAAATACTAATGCTAAAATCATTCTTATAAATATCCAATAAATTGCTGAACAAATGTCTCATTTGTAATCAATTTGGTGCCTTGGAGCAAGCCTTTAACCAATCTTGCTTTAAAAGCTTCTGAACTTCCCATCTTTTTCATTCAATTTGGTTTTATAAATCCATTTCACTCCAATTACATATTTGTCTTTTGGAAGACTAACTAGTTCCCATGTTTGATTCTTTTCAATTGCTTCAATCTCTTCATCCATAGCACTTACCCATTTATCATCTTTGACTGCATCTTCAAAATGAACTGGATCTTCTATTTAAGAATAAAATGCACAAAGAGAAATCTGATCTGAATTATTCTCACCTTCATTTTGCTCATATATATCTCTTATGCTTCTGATTTTCTGTCTTCTCAGACTTGCCAATGTAGGATTTGACATATCACTTGAACTTGTGGAATATGGACCCGATGGTCCTACTGTAGATGGTGTTTGTTGTCCTCTTGTTGGACTGCTTCCTTGAATGATTGAGGTTGTTCTTATAGTCGATGCTGGTGTCACTTGTGGACTACTTTGCTGAGCTTGAATGGGAGTGGTAGGAGTCACAATAGCTGGAATATTTGTTGATGCTGAAACTTCATTCTCCTCTTGAGGTATACTAGCTGAAATATTGACTGTCTTCTCTATACTTCCATCCCATGCTTCATCTTCTACAAATTGTACATCTCTGTTGATTATAACTTTCTTTGTTGTTGGATTATAGAGCTTATAAGCTTTGGATTCTTCACTGTATCCAACAAATATACATTTTCTCCTTTGTTATCTAGCTTCCTTCTCAATTCATCAGGCACATGTGCATATGCTACACATCCAAATACTCTCATGTGAGTAACACTGTGTTTTCTTCCTGTCCATGCTTCTTCTTCGGTGCCATATTCATAGCACTTTTTGTTGGACACCTAATCATTATATGAAGCTACACAGGAATAATATGCCCAATATTTATTTGACAAATGTTTGGCTTTCAGCAGCCAACTAGCCCATTTTCCACCGATTCTGTTTTTCCTTCAGCTACTCCATTTTGTTGGGGTGTATATCTAGTTGCTTGGTGCTTGATTCCATGATCTTTACAAAATTAAAAATTCTCTTGAAATATATTCACCACCTCTATCTGTTCTCAACACTTTGATATAATAACCACTTTGCTTTTCAACCAACTTCTTGAACTGACGAAACAGATCAAACACTTCATTTTTCTGCTTTAGAAAATAGACCCATGTTTTTCTTGAATAATCATCAATGAATGTCAGAAAATAAAAACTACCACCTATTGAAGGTGTTTGCATAGGTCCACACAAATCTGAATGTATAATTTCCAAAGGGGCTTTTGCTCTAGTTGACTTTCCTGCAGGAAATGATTCTCTATATTGTTTTCCTAAAATGCACCCTTCACATACCCTTTCTGGTTTTTCTATTAAAGGTAGTCCCTTGACCATGCCTTTCCTATGAAGTAAATTTAAACCTCCAAAGTTGAGATGCCCAAATCTCAGGTGCCATAACGAAATTACACATCTTTTATCTCGGCTTGAAGATTTAACATACTTTTCTGCTGTAGTTTCTTCTCTACCCACTTGTAGATTCGACTAAGTATGCTTGACATAGTTATATTATTCAAAATCTGGCCTTATCTTTAAGGGAAACATTATGTTGTTTGTCATTCTGACTTTTGCAATAAACTGGTTACTTGGGTATTTGTCTAAAATTGTGCACAGACCATTCTTGAAGGTTACTCTATACCCTTTTTGAACCAGTTGCCCTACACTCATTAAGTTATGTTTCAGACCAGGCACAAAATACACATCTGAAATATACTTTTTCTCCCCCTGTTTAGTTAGAATATTGACATCTCATTTTCCTTTGACTGACACTTTGTTGTCATTACCCAATGTAACATCAGACTTTACATTCTCATTTAAACTTGAAAACATTTCTAGATTCCACATCATATAATTTACTCTGACACGAATCTAAAAACCAACCGCCATCTTTTTCATTTTACTTGACAACATTTTAAACTCAATATATATCGAATTGATTTTGACCTTCTCTTGAAAATTTGCATTTGTCTATTAATATCTGCTTCTTTCTGCTCCTTCATATAATACATAATTTTTCACAGTGGTGACATTGGACTGAAGTTTATCATACCTTTGATTTTGTGATTACATGATGGGTTTTGGTTGAGCCATGATTGCCTCTTCCATGAGTTTGATATTGTATCTTTCACCTCATGGGGATTTCTTCCTCCTTCCTCTTGATCTCTCTCTGCCTCTTCCTTGTTATTTGACTTGGGTTGCAGCATGCTCGGTGATGTATCTGTGACCTTTTCGGCACATGTTCATAGAAATTAAGAGATGGCACAGCTCATCAAAAGCTGAAAGATTTTTGTCTCCTCCTCTTGAGAAACTTCTGGCAGTAGAAATTTTGGCGACACGCTCCTTGTCTTTGTAACTACAGGTATCTTCCAGTTTCTCACGCAAGACTAATTTGATTAACCACCCCAATGACTTGGGTGTAGAATGAATCTACAGATTCATTGTCCTTCATACATATTGTTTCAAAATCTCTTCTCAGCATTTGTAGCTTTGCTGTTTTAACTTTTGCCATGCCTTGATAGGCTATTTGAAGTATGTCCCATGCTTGTTTGGACTTTGTTGCTGCTGAAATCCTTGGAAAAATGCTCTCATGTACAGCTTGAAACAGATAAAATAAAGCTTTTGAGTCTTTCTTCCTTGTGTCTTTTAATAAGTCTTTCTCTGCTTGTGTTAAAGCATTGTATGCTGCTGCATCTGCTGGCTCTGGAAATCCATTCTCTACTAAATCCCATATATCTTGTGAGCTAAATAGTGCTTTCATGGTAATTGACCAGTACTCATAATTCTTCCCATTAAACTGTGGAATTTGTGGGTTTGTCAAGCTTGTGCTTGCTGCCATTTTGAAATTTACCCAGATAATCTATTTTGATAAAATTGATTCTGATAATCAAACTGCTGCGATGCAGACGATGCGATACTGCATGCCAGAGGCGGCGGGCGGAGGGAAAAATTAAATTCACACCACGGTAAAAAAATAAAACATAAAATATTATTTTCTAACACACAGAGCTGCTGCTCGTAATTTTCTGTTTGCTCACATTCACCTTCTTCTCATTCTCATTAATTCAAAAGTAATTTTCAATTACAAAATATATGCTGTAGGTAAAAAATCACGTGAAAGATTTTCACGGATGAGAGGGAACGAAAATACAATTTAAATTCAAAATCACCTAACTAACTTTACCCCCGTCAAAATGCATTTAATACAATGTCCTTTTCATAATATTAAGACTTAAATATTAATTATTTCGTATCCAGATATTTCCTAACGGTGGCGGCTTTTTCCATAGTTCCCCGCGGTATCGCGATGGTTAAAATCTTTATTGCGATATTGCGGGCAGCGGTTAGTTGACGGCCCGGTAAACTGCGGCGGTTAAAAATAAAACAAACTTTTCGCCGGAGTCTCACGGTGTCGCGATGAATATTTATTGATTGCGATATTGCGGGCATTCAGAATAAACAAAAACAAAATAAGACTCCCATGATCTCGCCAATGGTTATTTTTATTGATTGCGATAAAGCGAGCATGGATATTGAGACAGCGATTGGGAGTTATTATTCAACATAAAGCAGAAGGAGTTAATATGAAGTTTTTTCAAATCTTACTTTAAAATCTTTCTTCTTAATTTGTCTTCAATGCTGATACTGATTGAGATCCAATGCTAATATGAAGACTGAAATGGAAGCAACAATCAGCATGGACACTCTGGCTCTGATACAATTGTTAAAATGCAATGGTAGGAAGAAACAAACAAAACAAACAAAAATAGAACCACAAATAGATTTGAAATTTTGTATTGATAAAAAGAAATATTACAAAGATTTTCCTGAGTTGCTGCTCACTCTTCATACTACCTTTGCATCGATTCTTACTGCTTATCTTTCACTAATCACTTCTTACAAACAAGTTGCTATTACAGATTTCTTACATTATAGAGCTTCTGTTGGAATAAACAATAATTTCTCCCAGTTTGTATGGCTACGGTGGAGAAAATTAGGGGATTAAAGTGCTGTTTAAATTTGCATGAAGCAGTTGCTGTTGTAATTGCAGATAGGTTAGAAATTAGTTAAGTTTTCCTTCAGTTTGCATATCAGTTAAATTTTAGTTAGACATTAATTTGCATGTCCTAAAATTGTCTTGTAAACTCCAAACTCCATTATAAAAGGAGGTTAATGCAATTGGTTTTAATGAAGCAATAGAAATTGTGTAGCAGTGGTTGAGGAAATAATTGTGCTTGATATTTTCGATGTGTTGTGTTTTGATCTTTTTCCACCTACCCCTTTAGCTTCGGCTCTTTCATAAAGAGAAAACCATTCATACATAACACTATTTCATTCATTCTTAGAGCCGCTTCTCCTTAACAGGCATCAACACACTACCATTCTTTTTCCTTACAACTTTGCAAAGCTAGACTCCAGCTGGAGTGTCTACTTAAACATAGACTCAGCAATATATAGAATACTAAGCATATTTGAGAGACAAAAAACAAACATAAAATAATATATTTTAAACTACCCACAAAACATGTGAACCCTGCAAGAAGTTAATAGGAAGTCCTTTAAAACCTTTTCAAATCTTACTTTAAAATATTTCTTCTTAATTTGTCTTCAATACTGATACTGATTGAGATCCAATGCTGATAAGAGGCTCACTTGGAGGTAGCAATCAGACTTGGACTCTCAAGGAACCTAGCTTCGATACAATTGTTAGAATCCAATGGTAGGAGGAAACAGAGAAAACAAGCAAAAATAGAACCACATATAGATTATGAATTTTACATTGATAAAAAGAAACATTACAAAGAGTTTTCTGAGTTGCTGCTCATTCTTCTTACTACCATTACATCGATTCTCATTGCTTCACTTTCACTAAACACTTATGACAAACACTATTACAGACTTCTTACATTAGAGAGCTTCGGCTCTTTCAAAAAGTGACAACCATTCATACATAACACTATTCCATTCATCTTTAGAGCTGCTTCTTCTTAACAAGCTGGTTGCAAGTTTAATAGCATCTTTTAGCAATTCATTTAACTTACATTATAGCAAGAGTAGTTTTAATACATTGATGTTAGATGTGGGAAGCTAACATTTCTTGCATTGCAACTAATCTCCAACGTTCACAGCATTATACATTACAGATAATCTTCAATGTGTAATGCTGTAAACGTTGGAGATTAGCTGCAATGCATGAAATGCTAGCTTCCCACATTTAACATCAATGTATTAAAACTACTCTTGCTATAATTCAAGTAAAATGAATTGTTAGAAGTTCCTCTCAATTTTTTTTAAAAAAAAGGAAAGAAGAGGGAGGAGGATAACAAAGAAACACAAACAAAAAATAAATTTCAAATCATTTAAACACCATTACAGAGCATTCATGCATAGACAGTTACAAACATCTTGCGAGCTGATTGATACAAACTCCATTACATTCATTCATCACTCTATTGTTGGAGCTTCTGCTCCTAGACAAACACATTGCATTCTTCTTACATTGCTATGGTGAGTCTTTTGAGATATTTGAAAAAGGTTGAGCAGATGGAAGCTCAACGGTGGCCAAATGTTGTTTTTAGAGGAGTCTTAGGGCCAAAAAAAAAGGCATGGATGAAACAAAATTGTAAGTGGATGAACAAGTTGAACATTCATTTGAGCAAGTGCTCTAATAATAGCAAGGAATTAAAGTTATATGTGGTTGAAAAAAATTCGCGAGGCTATGTGGACAAGAGCGGTTGGGAGAAAGAAAAAATATTATGTTGAAGAATTTAATCCCAATTTGGACCATCAACAAAAAGCACATATAGAGGCAAATATTTCGTGGAAATCAAAGATTCTCATTGCACAATTGAGGACTAACTCACATCGTCTTCGGTGTGAAACGGGGAGATGGAAAAGGCCAAAAGAAGTTTGGGAAGAGAGGGTTTGTATCTTTTGTGCTGATGGGCAAGTGGAAACTGAAAAACATTTTATCCTAGATTGTAAAGCTTATAGTGACATCAGAGGAAGCTACACAAGTGGGTTAACAGCTGCAAATTTTCAAGATTTATTTAGCATGGATTGGCTGGGCAGAATGGGAGAGCTCATTATCAAACTTAATGGCAGGAGAACGCTTCACAATGCTAAAATAGCAGGGGTCACTGTCCCATAGGCCTTCTTTTGGTCTCGTGGACGTTAAAAGTCTTCTATTCTATTCTCACACAAATATGCTGATACCATTACATTCATTCTTATTCCTGTTAGAGCTACTGCTCCTTGAAAGACACGTTAATCTGCATACTTCTTACAGCTCTGCCGAGCTGGACTCTTGAGAGAGTAGATAATAAAATGCAGTTTCAACAATATATAGAATTAAGCATTAACGAAAAGACAGAGGACTGAACATAAAATAATATATTTCTTAGCACCCAGAAAACATGTGAAACCTTCGTAGGAGTTAATGTGATATCCTTTCAAATCTTTTCAAATATTTTCGAAAATTGATCCCACTAAATTTGCCTTCAATGTTGATTCAATGCTAATACGGAGGCTGAGATGGAGAGGACAGGAAAAGCGGGAGTAGCTGGGATGATATTTTCAACAATTAAATCTGCCAAGATTTTTGAATGTCTGTGTTAAGCGCCTCCGGTTTTAAATTTTTTGCACCACATAAAATTATGTAGTAGTTTACTGCATATGCTATGCCAATAAAAAATGACATACATTATATATTCTATTATAGTTCTTGTTCATTGATAATCATGTGCAGTATATCGTGAATAGAATTTTTTTAAAGAATAACTTTTGTTTATTTTGTAATTTATTTATTTATTTATTTGGTAAATTTAGTTAGCCAAACTATTTTAGTTAGTTAACAGATTTATTTATAATTTTCATTTTGTTCACTATTGTGTAATTTTCTATTTAGTATATAAATTATATTATTATAAAATATTAAATTAAGATTTTATATATTTTTATTGTATATAATCTACTGATGATTATTGTTTATTATTTGCATTAAAACTCTACTCCATCTGATATCTCAGCTTGAAGTGATTAAGCTATGAAGAATCTGTGATGGTAAACTGTTATTTGTGAACAACGTGTAGGTTATAGTAGAAGTCAACAAAGCAAAGACAGATCATAGTTTGTTAGCAGCATTAGAGTGTGGGGTAGAGGGGTTGGTTTTGATACCATTTAAAATAAAAAAGTATTATGATTCACCAACCCATATGAGTGAAAGGGCGCACTGAGGATTTTGAGAGTGCCTTTAAAAATATATTCCTTGAAAAATAAAATAAAATTAAAGCTAAAAACATTTTGTTTTATTGATTTATTTTAAATACTTTTGATTTCATGTTTCCTCAGCCAAAAAGATTGTGGCAACATTTTATAGTGTAACTGAATTTTTTTTATAAAGGTTGAAATATTTTGTATGGAGAATAGTAATATTTTTTGTTTTGTTTTGAGTTTATTAGAGGGGGTCTATTCCGGTTAGGATTTTTGCTGAATGTTTCTGGTATAGATTGTGTTTACAATTTTTGCATCAAAAATTAGGATTTGTTTGTAATTTGTGTAATATGTTGCAGAGTAGTTAGGATTTGTTTTTTGTCTATGGGTTTACATATGGTTGTGTGTGTGTGTGTGTGTGTGTGTGTTTTTTAATTGAGAGAATGCAGATTACAAATAGAAGAATGCAATTAGAAACTGAAAAAAAAAAATTGTACATAAGACACAAAACTCAAAACTGGGCAGAACAATCACCATGATACAATAGCAAAGTCTATCCACATTATAGCAAGCATGGACGACAATAATAATTACTATTGAATCAAAAATACAACAACAGTAGATCTTTCCCATAACAAATGAATGCCAGCCATGACAAAAGTGAAGACTAGCAACATAAACTATAAAAATACAATAGCATAAACCATCAATTTTGTAAGAAAGGCTTTAGCCCTTGTGCAATACAAATATTTTGACTTCTAAGTAGCCGGTCCACTTGATGTTTGATGCATTGAATTTGTGAAACCATCTTTAAGTTCTTCCTGGAACCCCCCTATAGAAGAGAGAAAAAAGAAGAAAGCCAATAAAATATGTCATCTAGTAAAGCTTTAGAATTGCAGTTTCCTGGTGATCATTACTAAACACTATTTTACATCTATTTCTCCAAAGATGCAACAAAATAACATGACAAAGTCCATCAGCAATAAAATTATTATGAAGCCCAACTCCAAGAAAGGCCTCTTTCAAGTTAATCTTATGCTAAAAAATAGCAGGCAAGGCATGAAATGCAAAGTTCCATTGACTTTTTGCAACCTGACATCCCCAAAAAATGTGCCTCATATCTTCATGTTTCTCACAAAAGGGGCAATTAATAGGTTGGACCATTAAACACCTCAACCTACCCCCAATAGGTAGTTTGCAATGTAGAATCATCCAAACCATTAATTAAGCCTCGACATTGATTTTTTATTTCCAAATTTGTGTAAAATTTTTGCCCAATTTTTTTTGCTAAATCTACAATTCGATTTCAAGTTCAGGTGAGATTTCATTGGAAGATCAGGGAGCAACTCCAATATATATTTTTTAAAGGAAACATTAAGAAAGGTTAAGTCAATAACCATATCCAATCTTCAAAAAATTTACATTGAATAGGGGTGCATAGCTTCACGTAAAGTTTCAGCGGTATCAAGGACTACACAAAGGCCATAAATGGTTTGTATTTGATGCTCAAATTAAAATGAGTTTGAACTATATACCATGATAACCAATTCAAATTAGTGGAATCTCAAAGGTCTCCCACCTTATTGATTCCCTTTTTATATAGAAGATAAGATTGCTTCTGAAAACTTAAGGCTAGAGGTTGCCCATGATACAAAATATGTTTGTTCCACCAGACAGATGAAGTGGAGAAACTAAACCCATTCTAAAGAGAGGGATCTATCCACTTTAGAAGATG
>VDFB02336818.1:0-20444 GCA_007258455.2 Sequoia sempervirens | reverse complement strand
GTTACTCTAAGCTATCACCTAGCTGTCTCTCTATTCTAATCTCTACTGTCTAACTTCTACTTCTAATGAGATACAAATGAGGGGGACTCCCCCTTTTATAGTTGGCCAAGTCCAAGGGACGGCTTAGATTACAATCGGCTGGATGGCCCAGATTGTGCCGCCTCAGCCCTAAACAAGATTCACCCTAAAAACCGCCACCAAGAGGAGTGGGGTAATAAATGAGCCATAATGTCCATCATCCTTCTAGAAGATTCCATCTTTGAAACGCGTTCACACTGTTCTCGATCTTCTTCTTGACGTTGTTCTTCAACTTCTTCTTTGTCACTTGAGTTATACTAAGTCTCAACACTTAGCCATTTTTCACAACTTTTCTTCCTTCGAGGTTGAAATGTCATCTTGGATTACTTTTTTCATCACTTAAGTCATCACCGCTTGGTTTCGACGTTCCTCCTACAAAACAAGCAAGGAGAAGAGTATTAGAACACTTCATAATATAAATTCAACTTACTTACCTGATCCTGGCCTTTTGACCTCCAAGCCCTAAGTAATCTCTAGATTTGATGGGCTTTATCAATTTTCTTCTAACAAACTTCATCTTTAAAGTTGTCGTGCCTTAGCCAAATTTCAAACTCCTCAAGGGCGTATTAAGAGATGTACTTTAAGATCATCTTTTGAAGGTGTTAACTTTAACTGCATCTTCTTCAAGGAATTTATTCCATCAGTTGAAGCATTGACAATTTTGATTTTATTCATCACTGGCTCAGGAAGATTATCTTCACGATGAATTTGAGCAAATTCACCTAGGCAGTTCCTTTCAAATTCACCATCTGGAGGATTTTACCTTGAAAACACATTTTCTTCACTTTGCCTTAGAAAATTTTCAAATTTTCCCTTAGGAAAACTCATCAATCTGGTGCCCATTTAAAATATTTACCTCGGAATCCTTGGCAAGCTATGGAAGACCTTAAAATCCATTCCTCATCGATAATCTTCAATACCCAGAAGAAAATTTCTTTCAGAACTTGTCGAATTCATGGGTATACAACGAACGGGTTCACTTAATTTTGAATTTTGAACCTTAGAAAATTAACTTTCAACAAATTTATTCAAGCTCCTCATCCCTGTGAGTACTTCGTTGCTCTGACTTGAAAATTCTTTATCAACCTCGCGAAGCAGGCACCTTCTGACTTCATCTCCGGCAAATTCATTCATGTCCAGGAAATTTCATCACTTCACCAGACTTAGGCGTTTTTTTTTTCCTCTAGAGAGGTGAAACTTTGTGCCTTAGAAAATTTTAAATCAAAATCTCTAGCATAGGCACATTTTGAATTGTTTTTTTTTTAGAAAATCTTCAATCATCTCGCTTGTGAAGAAATTTTTTATCAACTCACTTCTACAATTCTCCAATATCTTGGCACATTCTACATGTCATGGAGGACACTTTCAATTTCAACGCCCAACATATTTTTATTCATACCACCTCCAATGCCTTAGAATATTTTTTTAAACCTTATGCACCTTGGGCGCATTTAGCACTTTGAGGAGGATATTTTTATTTCAACGCCTTGGCTTCTCTTCTTACATTCTACTTTTACCTTGCCTTCATCTTGAGCTGGGCGCATTTTTTATGTCATGAAGGACGCCTTAAATTCATTTTCATCAACCTTACTTTCATCTTGCTTTCATCTTGGACTAGGTGCATTGAAAGAGGGAAGAAGAAAGTTTGCCTCTGGGAATATTCTCTTTTGCATGCACAACGCCATTGACTCTCTTACCTTGCATGTACATGCCTTAGATTTTCACTTGTCCCCATCCTCATTTAGGCGCATTCCATATAGGGAGAAGCATGTAACTTCATGGGCGCATTCAAAGGGGGAAGAAGAAAGTCAACCTTTTTGTCCTCTTCTTAGCATGTTTGGGCGCATTTCACACCTCATGAAGGATGAAAATTTTGACTTTGAATTTTTTCTAACTTGCTTTAAATCATGGGCGCATTTTGCTATATTAGGTGGATATTTCATACTTAAAAAATTTCTAACTTTCACCAGCTCTTCCTTGGGCGCATATTCGCATGTGTGAAGGATGACTCTTGGACTTACCTACTTTTGTCTTCACATGGCCCCATTGGGGCGCATTTAGGCATGTAAGGAGGACGAACTTTGTTGACTTCTTGACTTCTTGTGAACTTGGGCGCATTTTGCCATGTAAGGTGGATGAGATTCTTGCCTTAGAGAATTTTGCATGTCACTACCTTGAGCTGGGCGCATTTCAACATAGGTGGTGGATGAAACTTGTTGACCTCCTTGACTGCCATGTGAGGAGGATGAAACATGTTAGAAACTTTTTCAAACACCTTGAATACTTGCTGGGCACATTTTGAAGGTGGAGGAGGATTTAGCTATGCCTTAGAATTTTTTAAAACTTTCTCCATTCTCCTTTGGGCGCATTTCAAGGCATGAGCAGGACGAGACTCAACACTTTGAAAAATTTTCATTTCATGCCTGTGAAGAGGGCGCATTTCACCAAGGTAGGAGGATATTTGAACACTTAAAAACTTTTGTTACTCTCCAGCTGAAGTGGGCGCATTTTCTGGGTGCTGCAGGATGAAATTCATGCCTTAGCCATTTTTCCTGACCTCTGCCTGCTTCTCCATGCCTACTATTTATAGTAAGCCCCTCAATTTTCACACTTCAGAAGCTCAAATCGATTTGAAATTTTGAACACTGGATCTTCATGACTCCATTAGCCTGTTGACACTTCTATTTTGGGTTGGCCTGCTATTTTTAGCCCATTTCTGAAGGTGGTTTGCTATCTATAGAAATTGCTTGCTTTTGATATCTCCACAACTCCGTATGCTTTGAAATATGAATGACATGCTCCTCACCAGGTGACCTGCCTGTCGACATCGGCGCATGCTGCTGATTTGCTATTTTTAGCCTGTTTCCAAAATGACTTACTATAAATAGTAAGTGCTCCGTTTGACTTCAAATTTTACCAGCAGATAGCTTGAAGGATGTTGATCGCAGTGGTTTACACCGGTTTTCAAAAATTCTGACTTTTTACCCCTCTTTTTAGGCTCTGAAGCTGGAAACCCTAATTTGTTCTGCATGCATATCGAATGATCTCCGTTTGTTCTTGTTTCTGCTTCGTTGCGATCAGCTCGTGATTCTAAAGTGCTGGGAGGCGGCTGTCGGGATGCACCTGCTAGAAATAGTAAGTTCCTGAATGAGTGATTATCTCCATTTGCATGTCACATCATCGCGAAGCTCTCGAAAAACCCATAAGGAATATGGCGACATGCAAAGAAAACCCTGACATGCAAACCCTAAAAATAGCTTTTGAAGGCTGAACTCTGAAAGTTGTTATCTCATTTTGCATGTTACACCGTCGCGAAGGTCTCATAAAACCCAGAAGGAATCCCCAGACATGCACTAAAAAACCCTGCATATAAACCCTGAAATCTGCTCTGGAAGCTGAACTACTAAAAATAGCAAGTTATCCATTTCAGCTCAAATTTTTCCAGTGAGTAGCTTGGTGTGTTCTGAATGCAGTGTGACGATCGAAACTTCAAAAGTGCTGACGGAATGCCCTGAACTACTGTTGGGTGACAATTATGTAATCAACTCTCGACAGATTACACAACTTGGACTTCAGCCACAGCTATGTGATATGAATCTCTCCTCTCGGAAAGGGGAGGCGCCCTTCTTACTGCTAAGAGAAACAATAGTAAATCACAAAAGTAATTACACAATGTACACGAAATTCACGGAGTGGGGGGGGTGTGTTACATTCATCCTTCTCTCTTTTTTCAGAGAAGATGTTTACAATGTTTCACGTGTTGGAAGTTCCGAATTCTTGATAACTTAAAACTAGCAACCAGCAGTAATGCCAATATCTCTATCTCGTCAAAGCGAAGCGTAGAGATACCAGAAGTAATTAACAACAAACAAAAATAAAGTAAAAAGGGAAAGCTCACGAAGGCACAAAGTCGTTCCGTAGCTTTATCAATGTTGGATCTGCATAAACGTACCGCTTGCTACGTTAGAAGCACAAAGTCTTCTTAGACGCAACAATTCTTCAAACAGCATGAACGATTACAAGCACAAAGTCTTGTAGATCATCCAACAAAAGTGTTAATAGCACGAACGATTACAAGCACAAAGTCTTGTAGATCCTTCGACAAAGTATCCAAGAGTATGAATAATTATAAGCACAAAGTCTTATAGATTATCCAACAAGAACATGCAAGAGTATAAATGATTATAAGCGCAAAGTCTTATAGATCACTCAACCAATGATAAACAAAATAACAATGCAATCTAAATAATAGATGTAACACAAAGTTTACATCAACCACTTAGAGTCTTTCAGATTCCTCGAACTAATCACTACCAAATCAAATCAACTTACAAAAGTATTGAATCCAACGCAAAGTCTGGCTTGCAATCCTTTTCTTTATTGATTGAATCTCATTCACAAAGTATGAACGCAAAGTTTCACAAGTTTGTTTACAAAAGGGCAGCACTTCGTTGCAAAAGACTAAAAGATAATATTACAATGAAAATCCCTCACATTATATAGAAAGAGGGATGAGCAAAAGAAGGAAAGAGATTGAGAAAATCAGGGAGAGTTAGGTGAGCGATTTTAGGAAATCTCACCTAACTTTGACCAAAGTCAAAGTGTAATTTGTTTTGAAAATATTACATCTTTGGACTTGGTGTAATTACAATTTACAAAATGACATTCGAAAATGTCGAGAAATATTTACAAGATGCATAATGGGATGCACCCGAAATGTCTAACACTGGAGAACAGGAAGCTTCTTCATGTTTCTTTGCTTGGGCGCGGAGTCTTCATACTTCTTCCTGGTCTCCTGCATGAACTTTTTATTTGGAAGAACCAAGATCAAAGGACATCACCTTCGGGATCACTTGACGAGATCTGGAGAGAAACTGCAAGGATGGTGAATCAACAGGCGTTAGCAGAAAAAGCAGCATTGGGAAGCGTGAAGCGAGCAACAATGTTGAGCAAGCATGAAATGGAGGATGATGCACGGAAAACGATGCACGAAGTGGAAAAAACAAGGTTTGGAGCAAAACTGGGAAAAATGGAAGTGTTTTAAGAAAAAACTGGGAAAAGTGCAAAGGTGCTAAAATTCAGCTCCATTGCACAAAAATGACTAAGTCTGGAAGAAAAGTGCAAAGGTGCGAAAATTCAGCTCCATTGCACAAAAAATGACTAAGTCTGGAAGAAAAGTGCAAAGGTGCTAAAATTCAGCTCCATTGCACAAAAAATGACTAAGTCTGGAAAAAGATTGTGAAAAGTGTAAGGGCGCTAAAATTCAGCGCCCTTACATCTCAGGAAAATTGACTTTTGATGCAAGGGCGCTAAATTTTAGCGCCCCTGCACTTTCAGAGTTAGAATTATTTTGACATGTTCAACATGTCAGGGCGCTAAATTTTAGCGCTTCTGCATCTGAGACATGATTTTGGAAAATGGATGTAATGGTGAATGAAAACGGCGCTCGAGGTTTGCAAAGTGTTTGTCTGCATGGAGTTGCCATTGAAATTGGAGAATAAAGAGAAAGCAAGGGTAACAACTTACAAAGATGAAACACGAAAAACGCTGGAGAGGGATGTCGAAAAACTCAAAACGTGATTTGCAGCTTGAAGAAAACTCGCCCAAGCATGAAGAGAGGAAAGAACTAAAATCATAACAATGAAATGGCTAATTAAACACTTTTAAAAAGAGAAAATCGAAAACCTAACTCAAGTCGAAAGCAATAAATTTAGGCACGAAAAGTGGCACGATTGACGAAAAACGCCGAAAATTGTGAAGAACGTGCGGGGCCTGAGGCATGAAAAAGTTAAGTGTCAAAGAAAGTGTAATGGCCAAAAATTAGCTCCTTACATTTTTGAAATTCATCCATGAAGGGGCAAATTTTTCATTTCCGCATGACTTTAGCCTTGATTTTCCCCCAGAGCCGCGACTTTTCAGCTATTGCATCTTCCGCAATTTGCAAAGTACGAACAGTGAAACGTCGCGAAAGATCTCGTTTCGAAGGTCTTTGCGAGGCGAACAAGGGGGAATGCTCGAATTGACTATTCGAGACTTGGGAACGCATTTCGAGGTGGCTTGAAAATCACTCCGTTATGCGTACTTGAACTTCACGAATCGTAGGAAACAGACAAGAGACTTGGGAACGCATTTCGAGGTGGCTTGAAAATCACTCCGTTATGCGTACTTGAACTTCACGAATCGTAGGAAACAGACAAGTTTCGTAGGGGGGTTATCCATGGAACGAGCGCTGCTAGATTCTGTGATAACAACTACACGCTTACTAAAAATAGCAAGTTGCCAGATTTCACTGAAATTGAGTTGGGAACCTGCGGGAAGTATACTGACAGCAATGCCAAGGTTAGATTTCAACTTGATTACTTCATTTGATTTTAAATCGGCTGGAGATTCAAAACCCTAATTTTAAGACAGCCAAAATCCCTCATCAGATGGGCACACCCCAAAAGACAGACAGTAGAAAAGAGAGACAACGACAAAACAAACTAAAATCAAGCCAAAAGTTCAGAACGAAGCAAAAATTAGGGGGGTCCCCAGTTGCAATGGGGCGATGTGTGAAAAAAGGTCACAACAGGACTGTGCTGAGTTAATGGTAGAATGTGCCATCCATTACGATGCTCAAAAAAGACAAATCATTGCACCTAATGGAAGAATTTTAGCTCACCTACGTGAAGTAGCAATTCAGGAAACATTCAGCATCCTACCTACAAAACCAAGGAAGAAGCCAAGAGTTTGTATGACAGCCAGTCCGAGTTATGCGCCACGAATGTTAATAAGGCATGGCTGGAGAAGCCTAGAACATCAATAAAGAAGATGCCTAAGAGGCCACGTCGGACAGACTTTAAAGAAGATTATGGGGACATCATTTTGATGCTGAACATAATAGCTGGCAACCCACAAGCTGCATATTTTGAAAATTGGATGTATTACTTTATAGATGAAATCACTTCCGGCATGAAGATGTTCAACTGGTCTCGAATGATAAGTGACAATCTTCACGAGCAGTTGATCAATTTGGAAAAGACTAAATCTTTTAACATGAGCTCATACATTGTCTATTTATTGGCCAGGTCATATAAATACTCAGGACTGATTTGCAAAGGAAAAGTTGGCAACGGGGAAAATGAACTCAGGCCTTATGATTGCTACCCGCAATTTTAGCTAAGGAAGAAATCTCATTTTAGGCGGGTGCACGATGCTTTCTTAATGTACATCACAAGAACACTTCAAGGGGGAATGCATCAAAGGCTGAGTCAAGAGGCAAAAAGTTTGATCAATAAATACGGATCTTGGTTTATCCAGTTTCCAAAATTTACATATGTTAGGATCCAGGGATTCACTGGAAATCCCTACAAGTTGCCTATCTATCCGACAAATCGGATGATCCTGCTTGAAGTCCTGAGACAGCTGGAAGAATACCAAAACATCCAGAGGCCAAGTAAGAAGGCGGTTGTTACATTCCCATTCTTCATTGGGAATATGTCAGAATCCTGTCCGTCAGCACAAGCAGTTGAGAGCACCAAATTGGAAATCCAATGGTACCCATTCACAGCCTATAAGCCCAAGGCCAATTTTGACCCACATCATCATATCCAGACAGTAGATGGGAGAAGGTACAAGCACAAAGCGGAATTGGAAGACTTCTGGGTGAATGCCGCTGATGAATATGAAGTCAAGAGAAGATTATAGTCTAGAATGCGAGTGGATTTCATGAGGGCGATTGAACTTTGTCGGGTGCCTGATCAGTTGTAGGACGATGGAGATTACATCTAGCCGCACTTCGAGGAGAGCCAACCTCTTCCTTTAGTGAAGTGGTCAGAGCCTGAGCACTCAAATTTGGCAACCTTGATGAGACCAGTGATCAAGTACTCTCAGTGATGGGTCGACCATCAGGTCCAGGAGTTGAGATAGAAAAGGATAACGTTTAAATATGATTTACTAAGCGAGACGGAGTCATACTCCTCCAATGCTGGCACATCCCATCATGATTATTTGGTTGAGATAGGTGAGAAGAGGAAAGAAGTAGTTCCAAGTACAGAGCCTGTTCAGAAACAACAGAAGATAGAACCATCTCGTTCTGCTGCGTCTCGAAATATTGATGAGCTGGTGGCCACCGTAGACGAATCCTTGGCTGAAATGATGAAACCTTCTGTAGTACAGGAAGAGAATAATGAGCCTATCCAGTTGGATAACGATGAGCCCTCATCTCCTACAAGCACAAAAATACTAGGTTCAGATAATGAAGTGGAAGTCCAAAATGATGACTTCGAAGAGGGAATGATCTTCGCCCTCAGAGAAGTCTTGGATGTTCCAAATGAAGGAAACATTCAGAAGGAAAATGGTATCGAACAACCCACCATTCCGGATTGGCTGATGGAGAGAATGAAGATTCAGGCACCAGTGCAAGACCAAGAAGAGGATGATACTACGGATTTCTTGGCAAGGTTGGAACAGGTTGCTACTAAGAAACCTGACAAGAAATTTTCTACCATTCAGAGGGACGAAGTTGGCAGCCATTCCATACATATCGCATTACCAACAATGGATAAGGCACAAGACGAGATCACTCCCAAAGAATACACCATAACCACTATAGACCTTGGCCCGACAACAAAAGGCCAAGAAGTGAAAGAGCTAGATAATTCTGTCTCAACTGTCAAGGCAATATTGGAAAAAGAAGTGGCAAAAAAGAAGGAATATAAAAGGGAAGTCGAACGCCTGAAGGAGTACATACGACATCTAACCCAACCACTCAATTAGGGTGATGCAATAGCTCCTCCTCTTCTCAATTCCTCGCAGGAGATAGCCAAAGATGTAGAGCAAGGGATGGTCACAGCCAAGGAGGCTCAGGAATGGAAGGTGAGCGAGGGCACGGAAGCAGCCTCGTTCATGGAGAAATTGGCACTTGCCTACGAGTAAACTTCTCTTCTTTCTAGATTGGTTGATATGGCAGAAACTTGGGACAACCTTCCAGATATTCAGGAGAGGCTCATTCCATGCCTCAAAGTCCTGAAGGGCGTTCCAAGGGATGAATTGGTTGAAGGAAAGGTGATTGCTACAGGAGCAGCTTATGATTTTCACCATTGGTTTTGGGCAATGACTATACGGAGAGAAATTCTGGAGAAGGCGAAGGCGGATGGGCTCAGAGTTGAAGAGCAAGTGAAAGAAATCTGGGAGAAGATTTATACAATAGCTGCGGATGTGTTTGACCGAGAGATTGTTCGGGAAAACGACATGCAGCTGGAGAGGTTGAAGCGTAAGGTTCAGGAGGTTTTCTTCTCTGCTACTGGACCAATTATGAGACAGGATTTCGCAAAAGTGGCAAATCTCTTGGCCATCCGGAATGATTTTGTGAGACAGGAGGCGGATTGGGAGAGCACCTTTGCCAGATGTGTCGAGGATTTGGATGGACTCAAATTCAGGATTAGCATGATGCCACCTATCACGATGGAGGAAGTTGTCATGGTCGTGTCCAGATTCATCGAGCACAATGCTGCCCAAGAACATAGGGGCGCCTTCCCTTGAGGATAGCTCCAACTGCCACTTCACTGCTTGTTTGTTGATTGATAACTGAGGTTATTTTGGGCAACCCTAATTAGGGTTGAGTTGTATTAATCTTGGCCGTCGATATTGTTTTAATCTAGGCCTTTCATTTCATTTTGAAAACTCTATTTAAACTGGTGATCTCTCACTTTCATTTGTGTGGAGACAGTATATGAAATTGTTGCATTGAGACTATTTCCGATGATAAAAGCTCTTATGCATGATTTGCTTTGAATAACTTTTATTGTCAAGTAGTAAGCAAGGTTGCATAACTTCTTCTACCATAGATTAGAGTTAGAATTAAATTAAGTAGAATTTGCTTTGAATGTTGGTTAAGTGAATGAGAGATTGATCGTATAGATTAATGGTGAAATATTGCTCATACTTTCTTCAGATGGATGATTTTCATTCGATGCATAAAGTTACCCTGAGCTATTGATTGTGGATACTTAACTTCGGTCTCATTCGAAGCTTGAAAATTATAATCACACCCTTTGAAGATTGCACCCACTTTGTGTAGTTGTCCTAGGGAGGCGAAACAAAGTTTGGTTATTCATTTCACCTAATCTTTACTCTCTTAAATTCCTAGGTGTAGAATAGGTCCTCTAAACCCTATCTTTTTGCCCCTTTTTTTTTGAAATCCGAACCGAAAGTCCTAACCAAAGAAGCTTTTATTGATAAATCCGTCTAAGTCCCGAACTTGTGAGGAATTCTTAAACATAAGTCCCTTTGTGTATTACCAGCAAATCACAATGCCCATTGAGCTTATCCACATGTCAAGACCTGACAAAAGAAACCTTGGAGTCGCCATATGATCTTCTCGCAATCTTAGCATACGCGGTGACTTTGTTCAAGAGAGGATAGAGTGTCTTTGGACATTTTATTCTGAAGTGTTCGGTGGATGATAAAACGTACACCAACAGGACCAAATGCCATTGCAAGAAAATTTCTCTTAACTAGACTATGGTGGCCAACACTCCATACAAGTGCAAAGGAGTGGGTAGTTCGATGTGACACATGTTACGGAGTGGGAAAGCCATTGAAAAGGGATTTCGTCACTTTCACCATCTAGCCACAAGAATAATTCAAAAGGTGGGTGTTTGACTTTGTAGGGCCTCTCAAGGTTAGTCAATGACACAGATGTAAATATATCCTAGTAGCCACTTAGTACTTGACAAAGTGGGTAGAAGCCAGAGCCTTAACAGACAACACAACATTAACTACAGCAAGATTTATCTACAAACATATCACTACAAGGTTCAGGATCTTGATACAAATAACTAGTGGCAAAGGGGGCATTTTGTAAATTATTTGATCTGATTAATGATGAGTGAGTTCCAAATTTTCCACACCCTTTCCATTTAACCAAACAACATTGAAAGCCAAACCATTCAACTAGATGCATCTTGCAATGTGTTGATCAACAATATCTGAAGCTTCATTTTGAAATGACTACTCCAATGGTCCCTTCACTCTCTTGTGTGTAGCCTCTTCTTGAGGCATAGCCAAAAATGGTGGGGATCTCTAGAACAATGGAATAGATGGGGAAGGGAAAAGGCCTCATTGCTCGAGATCTCTCCTTCCCAAATGATGGCATATTCTATGAGCAATTGGTTCTAATTTCACTTACTATATGCGATATTCCAACACTTAGATATAGAAATGGACCCTTGCATATGTGTAGGAATAGAAATCAAATTGCTTTGGAAACTTCAATAATCAATTTTCAGCTCTTTTTGTTCAATGAAAAGCAAGAATGAATGTTCAACAAGTGTATTTGGTCTGTATTTTTTGTTTTCAAAATGAGGTATAATGAGTTTATTTTTCTGTCCCAAGGTCGTTAGAGGTCAAGTTTTTAGGTTGAGTGAAACTAGGCAGTCAAAAAAGGGAAAAAGTTCTAAAATTACTCAAGTTCTCTACAAATACTGCAGATCGTATCCCATTCAGCCAAGTCCAATATATAGCAAACTGAACAAATCCGAATCCATTATGTAGGACCCTACCCAGATCCACAAGGGCCATGAACTAGGAACAAACCAGACCCAAATCCAAGGGTTTTCTGCGATGAACCTATAACTTAAGTGTTCTCCAAGTAATCACCATACCACATAGGAGGATAGGATATGTAGGCTTTGAGTTTGCATGCCACAAAAGGTGCAGATTGATAAACATTTTTATTTTCAAGTGCCCAATTTTTATGAGACTTGAGGCACTATTGCTTGTAAGCAGATTATGAGCAGGCCTCTTGTTGACGTGGTTTTTGAGACTGCACCAACACAGAATAAAGTTTCCCAACGGACGCTCTATCCTCTCTTGAACAAAGTATTCAGCATGCTAAGATTGCGAGTAAGATCATGCTTTCAACTCCAAGGTTCCTTAAGTGCGAATAGGCTCAGTTTGGCTCGATGTGATATTGCTGGTATTTCAAGGGGACTTACACAATTGTCCGACGGCTAACAACAAACAGCAGACTAAGGGCTTTGCGTGTAATTCGAATGATTTGGCAAATGAGCACAAGTTTCCTAATTCTAACTAGAAATGAACTGAATTAAAAAGGGGTGTAGGGCCTAAGAAGTTAATCTTTTATCAAAGGATGGAATGTGGGATCAATCTCGACAAACTTCGACCAGACTTTGCTCCGCCTCACGTTGGACAACTTATACAAAGTCGGTGCAATCTTCAAGGGAGTGGCAAGAGATTTTCAAATTATAACTCAACATGTAAGCACCATCAGAACGACGCATACAAACACATGAATCACAATCGAAGTTAAGTTTGTAAAGTTTTCCAGTTGACCACACAAGGCAGACCTGCCGTCAGCAAGCCGCTAGTGGTATGGATAAAAAATGAAGTTGCCTCAATTAATACCACAAGTCCACAACTAACATCTACTTGCATGAAAGTGAAAACTACTTTACTTTAAGCTACTTCAAGATACTACGTGAATTGGAAGGACGAAGAAGCCTCAACAACCATTCACAACAAAGAAGAATTCACCATCAATGAAAATTCTTTTATTATGAAAGCATACATGACAACTTCTTACAAAGTATCCAAAGGGAAGACTTTCCTTCCTTTTCAATCTAAACTATACTATCAACTATCTAATTGCTCCCTACTCCTTCTCTGCTCTGCTTCTACTTCTAAATCTATTGTCTAATGAATTATAAATGAGGGGGTCTAATGAATTACAAATGAGGGGGGACTCCCCTTTATATAGCTAGCCAAGTCCAACGGACGGCTAGGGTTACAATCGGCTGGATGGCCCAGATTGTGCCACCTCAGCCCTAAACAAGATTTTCCCTAAAAACCGCCACAAAGGGGAGTGGGGTAATAAATGTGCCATTAATATCCACCATCCTTCTAGAAGATTCCGCTTGTAGACGCGTTCACACTATTCTTGATCTTCTTTCTTGACGTTGTTCTTCGACTTCTTTGTCAATTTTGAGCTAACACTTACTGCTTTCTGCAACTTCTTCCTTCGAGGTTGAGGATTGTCATCCCTAATCACTTGCTTCATCAATTTAAATCACTTATCGCTTTGATCTCGACCGCTCCTCCCCAGAAACAAGCAAGGAGAAGAGAATTAGAACACTTCATAATATAATCTTAACTTACTCCGATTCAATGCTCTAACTTCATCACCACTAGCAAACCTTCTTCATGATTCATGCCTTAGCCAATTTTTCAACCCATCCCCGGGTCACCGGGTGTACCTCATCTACTAACCGAGATTCTTTAAGAAATTCGCTTCACTGGCTGGAGCTCATTAACCTTTGACTTTATTCATCTCTCGCCTCAAGAAAAACTAGTCCCACCTAAGGATTTAAGCAAATTCACCTAGGCAATTCCCTTTCAAATCATCGTCCGGAGAATTTCACCTTGAAAACACTTTTCTTCACACTTGCCCTAGAAAATTTTCACATTCCCCTTAGGAAAATTCATCAACCTGGTGCCCATTTGAAATCTTCACCCTGAAGGCCGAAGGGAAGCATGGAAGACTTTAAAATCAACTCCCTCATCGTATAATCTTCAATACCCAAGAAAATTTTCCTAACGCTGCCGAACCCATGGGTACCCAACTTAACGGTTCATTTAATTTTCTGAATTTTGAACCTTGGAAAAAAAAATAATTTTCAACAATTTATTCTTCTATTTCTTTCTCATCCTCCGAGAATTTTGTTGCTCCGACTTGAAAATTCTTTTTTTTTTAATCCTGTGGAGCTGGCACTCACTGACTTCACTTCTGGCAACTCTGCTCGGACTTTGGGAAAATTCATCACTTTATCAGACTTAGGCGTATTTTCTAAGGAAGAAAATATTTGTGCCTTAGAAAATTTTCAAATCATCTTGCACTTTGAAAATTTGCCCTAGAAAATTTTGGTCGTTTGCCAACAAGAACATCAACTTCACTTAGAAAATTTTATTCATAGAGGTGCCTGGCACATTTTATTTTTCTAGCCACCACTTCGCATTTTACTTCACACTTGAAAAATATTTTTGAAGCTCCAATGCCTTAGAAAAATTCCCATCACTCATCTCATGTTTGAGGAAAATCACGCCTTAGCACTTTATTTCCACCCTCAATACTTTACTTTAGGCGCATATCACTTGCCATGGAGAATGTGCACTTTATTTCCACCCTCAATACTTTACTTTAGGCGCATATCACTTGCCATGGAGAATGTTTTTCTAATGCCTAGCAACTTTTTATTTCACCACCACACTTACTCTTTACTTGGCGCATTTGGCACTTAAGGAAGGATAATAACCACGCCCAAGCAACATTCTCCACCCTTTGGCAATATTTTCTAACACTTATACCACTCATCACCTTTAACGCCTAGCATACTTGAGGAGGAAATTCAAAAATCACGCCCAATATTCATCTTCACCACCTCACATGCCTTAGGAAATTCTCCAACACCCACCACCTTGGGCGCATTTTGGACTTGGAGGAGGATAAAAACTAGCATTTACCTTGTATTCACCACGCCTTGAGATATTTTCAACACTTTTCACCTCATTTACCAGCTCCATTCACCTTTTACACCTCAATGTGGGCGCATTTAGACATGCAAGAGGGATGACCTTCAAACTTCACTTTTTTGTCTTCACTTGAGCTTGTTTGGGCGCATTTCAGCCATGTAGGAGGATGAAAACGTTTTGACTTGTTAACTTTTTCTCTCCTTTTGGGCGCATTTCTATGTAGGTGATGGATGACTCTTCGTATTCCACCTTTTGTCCTCACATGCATGTACTTGGGCGCATTTCACCCCTTGAGGAGGACGAATTTCTTTGACCTTGTTGACTCCCTTCCATCTTGAGCGCATTTTGATGTAGGTGGAGGATAAAACTTGAAACAATGCTTGGAGTGACCCTTCACCTTCTGCTTTTTCGTCTTTACATGCATGCATTTGGGCGCATTTTGCCCCTTGAGGAGGATGAAAGTTGTTGACTGCTTTGACTTCCTTGCAACTTGGGCGCATTTCACCCCTGCTGAAGGATGAACTTGCAATTTGGGCGCATTTCACCTGTGGTGGAGGATTTCTACACTTAGAAAAATTTTCAACTCTTTTGTGTTTCCCTTGGGCGCATTTTGGCCTGCCTTCAGGATGAAATTCATTGACTTTTCTTTGACCTTTTCTCCTTGGGCGCATTTTGCCCCTGATGAAGGATGAACTTCATGCTCAAGAATTTTTTATGCCACCTTATCAGCTGGGCGCATTTTGCCATAGCTGCAGGATTGAAGTTTCAGACTTAGAAATTTTCCTTCGTTTTTCGCCAGTTTTATGCCCTGCTATTTATAGTAAGTCCTCTGAATTTTGCACCTCTGAAGCTCGGAATGTCTTGAAATTTTGCACACTGCATCCTTATCACCTCGTTGTTCTGCCGACATGGCCATTTTTAGCTGACCTGCTATTTTTAGCATGTTTCCGAAGGTGGTTTACTACAAATAGCAACCTCTTGTTTCTGTTAGCTCCACTGCTCCGATCGACCTAAAATTTTAATGAGGCGCTCCTCACCACGTGACCTGTCTGTCGACATCAACGCATGCAATTGATTTACTATTTTTAGCCAGTTTCCAAATTGACTTACTATAAATAGTAAGTGCTCCGTTTGACTCGAAATTTTACTAGCAGATAGCCTGAAGGATGCTGATCGCGGTGGTTTACACCGGTTTTCGAAAATTTTGACTTTTTGCGCCTATTTTTGGGTCCCGAAGCTGCAAACCCTAATTTGCTTTGCATGCGTATCAAATGATCTCTATTTGTCTTCGTTTTGGTGGTACTGCGATCAGCTCGTGATTCTGAACTGCTGGGAAGTGGCTGCCGGGACACACCTGCTAAAAATAGCAAGTTCCTTACTGAGTATCTTCGTTTGCATGTCACACCATCGCGAAGCTCTCGAAAAACCCATCAGGAATCATCTGACATGCAAAAGAAACCCTGACATGCAAACCCTAAAAATAGCCTCGGAAGACTGAATTCTGAAAGTTGTCATCTCGATTTGCATGTTATATTGTCGCGAAGGTCTCGAAAAACCCAGAAGGAATATCTAGACATGCAAAGAAAAACTCTGCATCTGAACCTTGAAATTCATGCCGGAAGCCGGACTGCTAAAAATAGTAAGTCGTTTGTTTTTGCTCGAATTTTGCATACGAGTAGTCTGATGTGCTCTGAATGTAGTGTGACTATCGGAATCTCAAAAATGCTGACGCACTGCCCTGAAATTTCACACTTACTAAAAATAGTAAGTATCTCAGAATCTGATGAAAATCTGCTGAGAGCCTGCTGGAAGCACACTGATAACAACGTTAAGCTCAATTTTCAATTAATTCACTTTATTCAACCTCGGACTAACCAGGAACGATGAAACCCTAATCTCAGACTTGGCCAAATTCACGTTGAAGCTTGCAGACGGGAACGTCCCCAGAAAGCAGACCATAGAAAAGAGACAGACGGAGAGAAAGACACACAAAAACCAAAGCCAAAAAGACCAGAATGGAGCAAAAATTAGGGGTCCCCATTTGAATGGAGCGATGTGTGAAAAAGGTCACAACACCTCTCTATCTTCTTTTTGTATTCCAACCAAAGATGTTTGGTCTTGCTTCTTTAAGAAGTTGTAATCTTGAGGGATCAGCCACAACTAGGGTCCGAAGCCCTATCATGCAGCAGATTAATCATACATTCACTTGATCTCAAACAAAGTGAATCAAGTGTCTAGTAAATTCTTCCATCTTGAAGACATATAACATTGAGCCGGTCAATTATTCTAGATCCCACAGTATTTCGTGATGTTTTTTTCAACCTTGAACTTGATGCAAGGTAATGGACAATCTTCCTGTTAAATTTAGTGATCAGATTAAGTGCACAGAAAATTAATTCAAAAAATCAGACACAGTACACAGCAGATACCCTGGGAAAACCCTCCTTCTTGAGGGAGAAAAACCCAGCAACAATATATCACATATATATTTAATGAAGGAGCAGAAATCTGCTTTACAATGAGGCTGATCACAAGGCCGATCTCATGCAATGATAAGAGCACCACACTTGATGCTAAAACACAGCCAATAAGGAATATCAACCTTTTGTTGATATGCAAACACTCTTGAAGATGATAAACTTGACCTCTTGAACAACTTCGATCTGCTCTTGATAATTCACACTTCACACTTGAAAACGGAATGAATGAATGATGATCAAACTTGCTTGAAAGAATCAAATGAGAAGAGATGAACTTGTATTTATACTTTGCTTGGGAGAGGTCGCACCTCTTCAAGAACAAGGTCGGCCACAAGGAGAATAAATTACAGATTCAATAATTCAAATATCGAGGGAGGTCGGCCAAGACATGATAAACAAATAAGTGAAGCGCCTCTTCACATGACAACATATAAATTAAATAGCTGGAAGCTATCATTTAATTTTCTCAATCAAAAGATAGATTGGCTGGAAGGAATTGCACAAAGCTGCATTTATCATCAACACTCCCTCTCAACTAGGGAGAGTACTTCCAGCTGCACAAGGCATATCACCTCAACGTGATGTCTACCACATTGGCTACAACCAAATGTGAAAAGAAGAATATCACCTCATCGTGATATTAGATATCACCTCAACATGATATCAACCATAATGGCTACAACCATAATATGGTGTGTACAAGTGTTCATCACTTGCGTGATGTTGTCACCTCAACATGACTTTCACAAGTACAAGATGTGTCATGGAGTCACACACATAACATCCACCATGACTCTCTTAGAGGGTGGAAACAAGGGATTTCACCTCGAGCTTCTCTTACAGAGAAGAACTCATTAATAAGGACTTACACCTCAAATTCCTCCGTCTTAGAGAAAAATGCATTAACAAGGGCTTGCACCTCAAATTCCTCCGTCTCAGAGAAAAATGCATTAACAAGGGCTTGCACCTCAAATTCCTTCGTCTCAGAGGAAAATGCATTAACAAGGGCTTGCACCTCAAATTCCTCCGTCTCAGAGGAAAATGCATTAACAAGGGCTTGCACCTCAAATTCCTCCGTCTCAGAGGAAAATGCATTAAGGAAAACAATAAAGGTCAGCTCCAAAAAAATAATCCTACAAGGAGATTCTGAAGCCACACTATTTCTCGAGCTGCCATACACACTGCAATATACTCGGCCTCTGTTGTACTCAATGCTACAGATGACTGCTTCCTATTGCACCAGGATATCATAGCAGAACCCAACTTGAAGCAACAACTAGAGGTACTCTTCCGATCTATAACACATCTTGCCCAATCAGAATCAGTATAATCATGCAGCTCCAAGTCCACACCAGAAGAATATCTCACACCATACCCATCTGTGCCATGCAAGTGTCTCAGGATATGCTTTGTTGCAACTAGATGTATTTTCCTTGGTTCACACATGAACTGACTAAGTGCACTCACTGCATAGCAAATATCTGGTCTAGTATTAACTAGATACATCAACGATCCAATCAACTCCCTTAACATAGTAGGATCTGCCAGAACTGAACTAGCTGCAGCCTCTTGAAGTAGAGATTAGAGTCAGCATCATTCTTCAAGAAGCCCAAACTTGACAGGTATTGATCAATCCTTTCGTACCATGCACGAAGAGCTTGCTTAAGACCATACAAGGCCTTCTTCAGCTTGCAAACATGAGACTCCTTCCCATGAAACTCAAATCCATCAGGTTGCTCAATATAAACTTCTTCCTCGATCACACCATTGAGAAAAGTTGCCTTCACATCCATTTGATGAATCTTCCATCCTCTAGATGCAGCAATGGCAATGATGGTTCTGACAGAAGTATAGCGAGCAACAGGAGCAAATGTTTCTTCATAATCAACTCCCTCTTTCTGTGAAAAACCACGAGCCACGAATCTTGCCTTGTACTTCTCAATGCTCCCGTCTGCATCTTTAAGCACTTGCATCAACCTTCTGACCTCTTCGACCAAGATTGCCTGCAACACTTGCCTCAGTGCACACCTCTGGTATAGTAGAGACTTCAGGGTAGACCTCCTCGACCTCATAGCAGATTACTCTATTCTGAATAGGTTTGTGGAGCTACCAATATCAAATCCAGATGATTGTCTTGTGCAATTTTGTTCTCAATAGCTAAAGAGGATTTTCAAGAATTTATCACTTGGCATTGCAACACTGCAATCTTCACTTCTTCTCAGTGAGTCACAGAACTCCCTCTTGATCCCTGCTTCAAAGATTGCAAAGAAGACTTCTGGAAGTGAACTCCCTTTAGCCATCAACTCAGTCTCATGGCTGCTTGATTATTTCTTTGGTCGGCATGACTTCCTCACAAGATGCCTCAAGCTTTTCATCGCTAAGCCATCTCTCATCACCTTCTTGCTCCTAGAACTGTCTTGAAAGCATTAGAGAGAGATTACAACAATTCACAACTATCCAAAGAAATATCAAGGCTAGAATGATACAAGGTTTACTATTCCAAGTTATACAATATTAAAACATGAATAAATAAATCAACATAAAAGAGAAATATATCAAAAAATCAGAATGAAGGGATAAGAAAACTTATCTTTATTGAATTTTGATATAACTCTTTCTTCCAATTTTTACTCCTCTTGAGAGTGCTAAACTCAACACAACAAAAGACAATCTGAACAACTGCAAGTTCCTTGAATGCATTATGCAGTTAGCATGTAGAACCAACTCTCTCCAAGAGTCAAGGCTCTAACACAGTTCATGCATTAGAGAATGATACCGATGTGATCAACCTATCACAACGAAAATGCAGTTCTCCTTTTCATTTGAGAGTCACATTAGAGATCTTCATAATTAGCATGAAACAACTTGCAATGAATAATTTGAAATCTTCAAAGGATCTTTATGCTAGAGAACACAGTTCAAGAGAAATTACAATCTCTCTATACTAATCACACAAGATCCAAATAAATGAAATAACTCAACGAACTGAAATTCAGCCTAGAAAGGGATTTCAAACAAACAGAGAATACTTATCTCTTTATGTTCCTCGCAATCCACCAATTGCTCTTTCTTGATCATTGCAAACATACACCATTCCATCGCTCAGGATGAATGCAGATGGCATCAATGAGCACATTGCTCAGAATCATCAATCCTCCAAAGAATCTCTGAGCTGGAGGTTTTAATAGCTAACCCCGTATCATCTCCTCATAATCCGTTGATGCTTATACAAAAGTTTCATTTCATGAACTGCTCTGCCTGACAACAAGCGATCCCGAATACTTCTGAATATAGTCCTGTCTTCCGGAACACAACTCCTCTAAAGTTTAGGTATCCAGGTTTCTGAGGCATAGCACG
>VDFB02336817.1:0-31253 GCA_007258455.2 Sequoia sempervirens | reverse complement strand
TCTCAATCTTCCATCATAAACTTTCTTTTATGAGACTAGGGCATCCCCTTTAATCCTCCTCCATTCAGGTAGCTCACACAAACCCTCCCATGTTGGGGCATCTCTTTTCCGGTTGCTTTTTCTATAGAGTCGTCTGTATTTTATTTTCTTCAAAACCCTATTATCCTAATAGTGTTATGAAGAGGGGAAAAATGTAGACATCTAAATTTGATCACTTCCATATGGTCTAAGTCGTCTCCTTAACTATCATTTTTCTCATTTAATTTGTCATCTTTGTCGGTATTAATTAAATCACTCATTTAATTAATATTTCGTGTTTTACATAAAGTTTCCAAAGTATTTAATTTAATAAATATTTTTTCCCCTCTTTCCTCTTTAAATTAAACAATATACCACTTTATTTAATTTAGTCATATTATCTTTTGGAATTTTAAATTTATTTTTAAATTCCTCACTTTCTCGCTCATTGTCATATCCTCCAACTTTTACAAGTTGATCTTTAATCCTTAACAATCTACCCCTCTTTATTAGTCATAATTAATTTATGATTATGTGCACACCCCTAATCATCATTAGGGTCCCATCCTCTCTAATTTTCCACTTCCCTTTAATCTGTCATTAACTTGTCTAATCAAGTACTTGCACAATCTTAATCACTTAATTAAGTCATCATAATCCCCATATCATCTATGGAATGTGTCCTAAGTCAGCCTTCTTAAAGGCTTTCTCCTTTTGAATAAGGCACTCCATTCCCCATGTGAATTTCTAATTCACATTTAATCCCTCAATGCATCCCTTGGAATTTAAAATTCCTTTTCTCATCTCCATGTGGATATTTGAGGAATTCTTAATTCCTCACATGTCCTCTCACCTACATGGGGACAAGGACCTCCTTTATGAGGAGATCTTGTCCAATCCCAAGGTACTATGTACTACCTCTATGTCATGTACTCTCCTTCCACCTTATGTACATGTCATCTTTTTCAAGCCACTTCACATGCCACATGTCAAAATGTGAGGGCTTGTGAGTTCTCAACTCACCTTACCCTACATCTTGATCTTGGTGGCTCAATCTCAACTGTCCATTTCCCTAGAGAGTCCAAAATTCTCTATAAATAACCCCTCTTTTCTCTCATTTTGGGAGAGATCATTCATGCTAGCCAAATTCTTGCAAAAAATTTCCTTGAGCCATACTTAGCCAAATTTTCATACTTGCATCCATTTTCACTCATTTTTCCATCCTCATCTCATCTCATAACTTGCATCTCTTGCCATCAAAGGGGCATACAACATTGAAGATCGAAGGGTCAACCAAAGGACAACTCAACAAGGTGAAATCTTCCATTTTGCTTAGTTTAGTTAATCTTTAGGCCAATCTTAAGGTGTAGGGTGTTTTTAGTTGTTATTTGCACTCTTTTTTCCTTGCAGCTCATTTTCTAACAAGTATTTTTTCCCTATCACAATATTAATTCACTATTAACCTTTTTTTATTTGAATTAATGAAGTGCTACATTCCCTTCATATCTTTATTTCAAATAGGAATATAAAGAGCATGTTGAATGTTTGCGAAAGACATTGTGGATCTTATTGAAGAAATAATTAGTAGTTAAATGGTAAGAAGTGTGAATTTATAGAAAAGTGTTTGGTTTATCTTGGGCATGTAGTTGGTAATGATGAAACTAAAACTAATCCAACAAAATTTATTAGAGAAACTCAATATTTGCATAAGTTTGGCAAATATTTTTTCTATATTGTACCTTTTTTACATGTTATTTTTGGTTTGGGGAGGTATTTACAATGGGGGAATGCACAACAACAAGAATTTGATGAATTAAAGAATAAAATCAATAATGCACCCATTGCATTACCCAAATTGCAACTTCCTTTTGAGTTATAGATGGATGCTAGCAATTGCTCTATGGGGGTTATTTTCTTACAAGGTGGGATACTTATTTGTTATAATTTAGAGTTGTTACATGGATCCATCAAAGAATCTTACACTTATGACAAATAGTTGTATGCATTGGTATAACTGGTTAAAAAGTGGAAGCATTATTTTTTGGTAAGGAAAATATAATGCATATAGATTACCAAGTTCTTCAATATTTACACAAGCTCAAATGAATCTACAACAAGATAGGCACTATAAGTGGATGGGGATATTGCAATACTTCCGCTTATCTTGATAAGATAAAAGAAATATATAAACAAGAAGTTTATTTATTTATAATCTAGATCACCATTAATATTATCTACTTCTACTTTATATGTCCGTTAACCATTTGAGAAAGGTTTGTGTAGAGGATTATGAGCACTATATAGATATTTCAAATAGGTATATCAACAAATAGAAGAAGGTAAATTTTATATTCTCTATTTAATATATTTTTTTAGCTTAAAACATGGATTAGTCTTCTACAGTAACTTTATGTACATTTCAAAAGAGACGAGTTTAGTGCTTTTGAGAGTAATATAAATTTGGAACTTAGATTATCATTTGGGGGTCACAAAAATAGTTTCTAATTTCCAACTATATGTATGTTAGCCCTACATGCAAAGAGATGTAGTGAAGTTTATTTGTATTTGTTGTTGGGATTAAGGTGTCTTAAGCTTAGAGTCCTAATGTGACTAATTTGATGTATTATTGTATTTATTTGTATTATTTATTTTCCTACAATGTCATGTCATAAATTGGGACCCATTAGCTACATGGCATCCCCGTTGGAGGTGACTGGATGACATATCATCATGCCAAGTGGAGGTAGGCATCTCGATTTGGAATCTTTGACTTATGATAGATTTTATGACGTGTCATAAGGAATCTTTATGCATGGAGAAATTTGGCACCCAAGTTGGGTTATGACAAGGTGTAAGAGAACCATATATTTTGACACTTATGACAGATTCTCTTACAGTTGCAAGTGTTGTAAGTATGGAAGATTTTATGATGGAATCTATGACAATTGTAAGGCATCTATCATAAGCTATTATTAGCATATTTTGGGCACCCAAGCTTGAGAAAAGAATATTGCATATTATGACGGTTGTAAGAGGTGTAAGGGAATATTGTACATGTGTTCAAATGTATGTCTATGGCATGGGATATTGTGCCATGTGGATTTGGATGCCCATCCTCTTCTAGATGCTTCTTCTAGCTTGTATCTCTCTATATATTGCATGTCTTGCATTGTAGAACGCATACTTCGTTTATAGGTAATGAAGTGTTGTCAAATTCACTCTAGGATAGGTGTTTGCTTCGAAACACTTGTTAAAGAAGCTTTGTACTTGGGGTTGCATTGTAATCCTTATTTCATATAATACAAAAGTATTGTACTTTTATAGGGTGGGGTTTTTTACCCAAAAGGGTTTTCCCCATGTATATCTGGTGTCATTGTTTTATGTGTTCTTGTTGTTCTACCTTCTTTCTCTTTGTATGTTTCTTTTACTGTAGTTGTATAAGGTGTTGTTAGAATTTTTTTGTAACTCTCCCCTACTTAGATTAGTGTAGGAAGTTGTTTCCACTCACCCGACTTCTTTTCATTTGTAAATTATGTCATGTATACAACCTTAATAATAAAAATTGGGATTGTATTAGCAATTTCAAGTCCCAACTCATCCATAAGAGAGTATTTCAATGAATTTTATTAGAGGATTGCTTATGGTACAAAAATGGCAAGACTATTCGTTTGTGGTGGTTGATATATCCAATAAAATACATCTTTTAATTCCATGTAGGAAAATATTGACATAGAAGGATGCAACTAAACTATTTTGTAAATGTTTGATTTACCTTCAAGCATAAATTTAGATTACTATTCTAGATTTCTTGGTAAGTTTTGGTGCACAGTTTAAGAGAACATAGATACCAAGTTGTAGAGGAGCATATGTTTCCATCTACAAATGGATGGACAAACTAAATGGTAAATATGAATTTGGTTAATCTATTTTATGGATATAATTTGAAGCATTTAAAGACATGTGATGAGATCATATCATGTATTCAACATTCCTACAATAGGACAATGCATGATCTATGAATATTTTGACATTTGAAATATGTTATAGCTTTTTGCCTCCTAGCCCATTAGATGTGCTTACAGTAAGAACCATATAATAAAGGTAAGGTGATTGACTTAGGGGTAGATAGAGCTAACAAGTGGATTGAACATATTAGACAATTGTAGCTCTATGTACAAGAAATGATCAAGGACAACTAAGAGAAGTATAAGAGGTAAAATTGCACAACACCCAAATTCAAGGTGGGTGATAAAGTTTGGTTATATTTGAGCAAGGATAGAATATAAGGAGAAATAAGAAAGATGAAGCCTTTGTATTATGTACCTTTCTCAATTCTATAGAAAATTTGATAAAAATAAATATTTTCTTGATTTGCCACCATACATGAAAGTGTATTTAGTGGTTAGTGTTGAAAATTTTTATATTGTTTAAGCCTTAGAGATTAGATGAGGAAGATGAATTAGTTTTGCTATCCATGGAAGTTGAATTGGTTTTACTTGTTGAACAGCCTAGATAACTAAGAGGGGGGGTGAATCAGTTATCATAAAAACAATTTTTCTTTAACTTTTAATTATTCGGAGAGCAAAACCACTATCAATCAGAAAACCCTGAGAGAAGACCATAGACATGACCACCATCAATTAATGATGACACCACCTATTTATTAATTATTCTAATTTTACTGCAACTTACGAATAATTGCAATTAAGCTTGACTAGCCACCTGAGATAAATGGGCCATTTGCACTGATCAGTTTTAACAAACACTTATATTTTACTATTTACTGTCACTTTGGACGATAGTTGTTATATCAGAATGAATTGCCATGACCTGGCAACCACCATTTATATTACCAATTTACATATCAGATATGTTCTTTAGGTGCTTTGAGCACAGTATCCAACATCAAAAGACTAGTCTCCATTATTATGCATTAACTGACTTCCACTGATATCCCAAAAAGAAGTGTTGCCATAACCAAATCAAAGATGGCATCCACACTACAACATCAAAACATACAATAGGATAGATCATTTTTGTATATCATCTGGAGCACATCCTTCCAGATCTAAGTTTTGACATCAATGACAACAATGCTAAATCATCTCAACAAATTCTCAACAATCTCCCCCTTTGGCATTCAAGGCAAAACAACAAAAGCTCAAAAACACAAAACTCCAAATCTTCAAGCACTCCCCCTTTGACAAGCAATTCAATACATCTTCTTGTTTTTGTTTTACTTCATTTTTCTCCCCCTTTTTTCCATCAAAGGAAAAGGGCCAAATAAGAACATTCAGAAGATCAAGTAAAAATAACACTTTTCACATGAAAAATCTTCTTGCACCTTTCTCTCATAGTTGGAAGAATCTTCTTCCAAGCTAGCATTGCAGAAACCATTGTGGCACACATACTATCTAGTAAAGACAACAGCATAAATGAAGATGACTAGTCCAGAGACAACACTGTAGTTCACAATCCTCTGTATCAGAAAGTATCCCAAAGAGATGATCCAACCAAACATAAACAATTTCTTTGACCAACCAAAAAGTTCTAACCACATCTTCCCTCTATCTCTGAGTAGAAAATAACTTAGCTTGCAACTCTCCAACTTTTATTCTCTTTTTTCCACCTTTATCTTTGAAGAATTCAAAACACTTCCCAATATCATTCAATTCAAATTCAATAGCTTCAATTTTGCTTCTAAAATTATCAATAGCAGTAGGCCACTGGAGACAATACATGTAAATGTCAGACATCTCCTTAATGCATTCTTTTTGTCTCACCAATGAGTTTGGATAACTTTTGTTTGGCTTTGACACGCCTTCTCTTGATCATTGTTTGGAACTTATGTCCTTCAGATCCTTCCAACAACCACCTTTCTTCAACAAATTCTACCAGATCATCTGATAATGAGTCAGAAACATCTAAAACAGTAATACCCTTTTCGAGTAGATAATCAACCAATGCATCATCAATTCTAAGCCTACGGACCAAAGAGCAGGCATACCACATTTCACAAATATTTTTCATATTACCTTCATCCAACACCGAATGAACTTCATCTAGATCGATAGAGTTAGATCTAGGCAGAGACTTTTCTTCCTTCTCCTTCTCTTCTAAGATAGTAATGACATCCTTTGTGTTAATTTTTCTCCTTTTAGGTTCTAGAGGGGAACCACTAATGACAACCTCTAACTTCTTTTTTCCGGAGGAGGAACCCTCCTCAAACTGACTAAATGATATTATACCAGAGCATAGATTCATCTACAAGGATGAGAAATAGAATTTGCATGCACTTGCTTTATCTTCCATACATTCCAGATACTTGTAGACTTGCTTTTTGACAGGAATGCCAAATTTCCACTTAACATTCTCCTTTGATGGTAGCAAACTCAAGAAGTAAAATACTAAACATATGAACAAAGATCCAAACTGGAAAGGATAACTCTCAACCAAAGACATTCTGACATTCTCAATTAGGTTTTCTATTATGAGGCTACACAAGTCAAATTGCTTATTTTCCTTCACCATCTTATGTGTGAGATACACAACAATAGCCGAAGTAGAACCTTCACGATTTCTGAAATAGATTTTGTAAGCGATACCATAAGCAACATACCTCACTGCAGGATCGGCAATGGTGATGGCACCTTCAAATTTTGAAAATTTGAAGTGCCCACATTGAAAAATCTATCTTTGCACACTCATAAGTGCACCTGCAAAATCTGCCCAAGTGACCTACTTTGAAGGGTCACAATTCAAAGCCAGTTGATTTTCGTGCAAAACCCTTTTGTGGACACACTCATGGGATATATGTGAATGTGCATGTCAATTTTCAGCTTCCCATGATGAGTTTTGATAATGTTTTGAAAAGTAAAGTTGGAGGGTTCTAAAACTTTTTGTTGTTTGCATATTGTCAATCCTGTGAAGTGGCCTCCTATTTGAGTTGATATCTTGCAACTGGATGATTGTCATAACAAATGGATTGTTTCTCTCCATTCTACTTACATTCATGTACTCCCCTGTCTGATTTTAGAGTCTTGAGATCAAATTTGCTATTTTTTCGAGATCAAAAGCAAATGTAGTTTGTTCAGTTTTACATCTGCATTTTTAGCAATGTTTCAAAGTGGTCATCTTTGACCCCTAATATCTCGTGAAGAGTAATGATTGAAGAAAATCCTTTTTTCACACATACTCATTGTATCTAGATGAGCTTATTTTTTCAATGGCAGCCCCCCAGAAGTTGTTCTGATATTTTTTTCAGAGTGGTGACTTTGAGAGCCCTGATTGGTGTTAAATATGTGCAGTTGCAGAAATGCCTAAGTGAGCAACTTTGTCAATTAATATTTTTCACCTCAGAATCCCTTTTGTCAATCCATTTGTTGCACTGCATTCCTGGGTCAAGTGTCTACATGCCTATTCAGTTTCAGGCTCCCAAGATAAGTTTTGATGGGTTATTTAATTGCTTTTTGATCGCAACATGGTTAAAACTGGTGTCCCGAAAAGTTTTAGATTTTCAAATTCTAAGAACAACCCATTTTTTTTTTTGATCTAAAACATCTACAATTCCATTTTCATAAAAAATGAAGGTCATATGATGTGTTATTTTAATGCATTTCGGGTGTGGCGAACACATCTCGAAGCCCAGTTTACAAAGGAGGTACCTGATTTTTTATGGCTGGGAAAAGTTTAAGAAAATGGGTTTTCTCTAAATAATTGATTATGGCTGCAAACAAAAAATCTCAACTCCAAGTGACCCAGTTTGTCTGCAGTGAATTTTCTCCATGTGGCCTATAGGCGTAATTAAAATTTACATTTTTTCTAAAGTTTTAAATGCTTATGTTTAAAATATATTTGAATATTTTAAACATTATACAAATATGAAAAATGCATTTAGGGAAAATTGGAAATATAATTCAAATGTTCTGGAGGACAAGCAAGTTTAATTCTTGCTTATGATTGGTCCAAAGGTAGTTTTCATGGCTTGCAAAACTCATCTCCAATGGCCAATTTGAAGTGCAAATGAAAAAGCAAATAAGAGATGCAATGTTTTCCAGTAATGAGTCTTCATTTGGGTGGATTAAATTAAGGCTTTGAAAGCAAAATACAAGTTTTAATAATTTTTCAAAGTTCTCTGCTAGGCATCATGTGTTGTCGTTTCGAGTCTAGAGTGAAGAAAATAATTAGCGATGAGCATGGTTGTTGTGTCTATCGCGCATCGCTGATTGGTGTTATCGTTTCCAAAATGTATTAGCAATGGAGTGATGTTTAAATGTTTGAAAAGCAAGTTCAATTCTTTATTTCTATTGGTTGAAGTCATGGTAGCATGGCTTCACGACAAAACTCCATCGTCGGTCGTTGTTCTCATTATCATTCTCCTATTTGCATTGGCAATGAGCGATGGTGGTTCCTCTCCATCGCCCATCACAGATTGAGGAGTCATCTTCCTCATCATATTGGCGATGAGCACCCATTGCCAATAACTTTCTCCATTTTCTCACAAGATGAGTGATGTGCAATGGTCTCTCGGGAGTTGTTCATGCAAAGCAATGGAAGGGGCATATTTAATGTTACAAAAAAGAATTTTTATAGGAAACTACTGTTAAATCTTTTGTTTGAATCTTGGCATTAAAATAGTGGTGTGAGATGAGCAAAAGCCAAGATCTACAACTGAAATTCAACCAAAAAACATAATCACGTTTTTTGGCTTCTGGCTGATTTTTAAACATATGTACAGGCTACAAAGTGCTTTTTTATGCTCCAAAAAGTTACTTGAACTATTTCTATTGCTTGGGAAGCAATTTGGGATAACTTTTATACATTTTCTCGCTACCTGAAAACTATTTTTTCATGACCCAAAAAATTAAATTCAGCATATGAGTAAAATTTTTACCTACAATGAAGGTTAAAATGTAACTTTCAAAGGCATTTTTAATAATTGGGTAAATGGGTTTTGACTCAGAAGTTAATACCTTTCACTTCTAAGTGAAAATAGAGTCAGTTAGAGTCTTTACATATAGGTAATTTTGTGCACAGGATTTTCAAGTGAAGACAAGTTGAAAACAATCATCGTGGGGAATATTTTTCTATTGTAGGGCAGTGGAGTGAGGAGCAAGAAAATAGAGAGCATGGTGAAGACTTTTGCAAGTAAAGGCATTTTCAATGTGGGTAAAAGACTAAATGGAGAGAATGATGAGTTTTTTTGATAAAGGAATAATTTCAGTTGTAGGGCAAGGGCAAGATGCATGAATCAAAAAGCAGATTGGAAATTCTTCAACAAGCAAAGGAAGTTACTAATCTATGGACCTGAATGTTCCAAATGTCATGGGGAGATCTCCACTTAGGGTTTATTTCTCCTTAAGTGTTGTTTCTGCTCCATTTTGAAAGAGTTTGTTTTGTAATTTAACACATAGAACAATGTAATGTGAATACAAAGCATTTTAGAGTTAAGTTTTAGGGTCTGAGTCTATCAATATATATGTAATTTTGATTACAATACTCGCAAAATAATATTGAATGTTTCAAGTTTGAGACTATTTACTCTCCTATGTATTGGTTTTACAAATTATGAATGATACAATCAAGGTTGTTTTATTTGTCTCTATCAATTTTAGATAGATGTGTGGCTCTATTCTTTATTAATTCAAAGAATTAATGTAGGTGCTTGAATATGGTTGTAAGTTTGTATTGACTTTAGTGCTAGGATGCTAGTAAGAAGTAAATGTTAAGACACAATGTTGAAATATTGTAATGCAACATTTCAGGGCTTCATATACTGTCAAGTGAAAATTGTTATTAGATTATGTATGTGTTTGAGTTGACTTCATTCCAAGGATGAGGCACCAATCTAAGTGTGTTATTCATGTTACATTTGTTAGTTAATACAGCAACTGATCATTTTTAAAATCAAATATAAATCTCAATTTGTTTGTGTGAGGAGTTTAATGAGTTATATCTCTCATGTTTAAATTAGGCATTACTATAAAAGTCAGCCAAGCCTTTATAGTATTGTGTCTATTAAGCATCTAAAGGAGAAACATCTGTTTACAATGTATTTGGTACTTCAACACACAAGTATCTATAAATATACTGAGTGGGATCACCCTCCCTGGTTTAACAGAGCCAGAAGTGTAGAAGACTTCAGTCTCTTTGACTGAATCTTGTTCATTGGCCATATCAACCCATTGAGTTTGAATATGACAAAGTGGCTACTCTTTAGGATTCATTGCATCTATTGATTTGGGAACCAACAAATGGTATTTATTAATAGATCTTGGGGGTCTTTTTTGATACTAGTCATTTCCTCCACATCTTTGTATTTCACCATTTTCTTCCCAAAGAGGTCATCAACACTGCACAAACCAATAATAGCTTTAATGGCTTCCTTAATGGTCTGATAGGGTTTGTCCAAAATGATGTTGTCATCCTTGAATCGACTCAACGGGAACAAGATAGATTCTCTATCGGAAAACCAGGGAAATTCTCCCCAAAGATCCATACCTAGAGCACTTATATGTTGCAATTCATCAAACTTCAACCCTAGTTCCATTTCCTTCATCTTCCAATGGTCAAATTCATCCAATAGTACTCCCTTCAGCCTTGGCAGAATATCGCCACTTGATTCTCTGTCAACGGATTCCATCATCGCACTTATCTTCTTCAATCTTTTATCTCTCCACAAAACAACTTCTTCTTTGCAAACTGTGAGAAATGTTTTAACAGCTCCACCTTTTAACCTTAATTGCTCATAATGATTTCACCACCAAAGATGCGCATTGATGACGCCAACAATTGTACTTCACCTTTCAATCAGTTGGATTAATATTCATTATATATCACCAACTGGGTCAAACTTAGTCATGTCAATATAACTTTGGAGAGGGGGAACCGATAGGATATGCATAGCAACACTCCCCCTAAGCCAAAGCAGTTGGCTCAGATTTTGAAAGAGCTTGTACCAGGATCTGGTACCATAGAGGAGTTCTCCACACTCGTTTCCTTTTTCTTCTACAACATGACGGTCTTCTTCTTAGATTCATTTAATTTTGCAACCTTCTTTTTGTTTTTAGACTTTTCTAGAGCAACATATCTACATGTATTAGCATAATGTCTGGGTTGACTGCACTTGTAGCATCTTTGTCCTGACTTGACTAAGTGAACCCTAGATCTACACTGATTAGCGTTGTGACCATAACCATGACATAAATAGAAATTACCATGAAAGAGATTACTCATTCCATTCCTTCTAGCCGGATTAGGTAACCGACTTCTGCAATGGCTTGCATTGTGACCAAACTTGTGACAATTAAAGCATTGAGTGCTTGGTTCCTTCTTGTTTCTACACTCCATAGCCTTATGTCCAAAATTTTTGCATAGAAAACAATAACCATTAAATGATAAGTACCTTTGAGCATTTGGTTGTCTGACTGATGGTCTTTTAGGTGTTCTAAAGTTGTAGACCTTGCTTGTTACAACAGATCTTGCTTCAGCTTCAGCTACTATGTCTTCACCCTTAGTGTTTTGATTTGAGTTTTCACCAATGAAGCCAAGTCCTCCCTTATCCTTGTGACATTTTTGTATGGACAAGAGTTGATCTAGAATTATGCTACTTTCACAGACTCTTGCTTCAAATTTCAGCCTTTTTAACTCTTGATCTAACTTCTCATTTTCTTTTGATTTATGTTTGATGGTATCCTTGAAATTTTCTTTGGTCTTCTTCCATTCTTCCATTTTCTATTTGAGAGTATCTTTGAGATTTTCTTCAGTCTTCTTGCATTCATCCAGTCACAGCTTTAAGTCCACAACACTTTCCTTTGAATCCTTTAATTCCTGGCTAACCTCTTTGTGTCTTGCTTTGATTTTTTTGATTTTCTCCCTTAGCTTTGCAATACAAGAATTTTCCTCCTTAAGTTTTTCTTTCAATTCTTCATTTTCAGATTTCATGCTTTCCATATCATCTAACATTATATTTAGTTCTTCCTCAAAGTGATTAGCTCCTGCCATCTGTTCAAACTACCAAGATCTTCCTTAAGCGGTTAAGCTTTATCTCCAACGGACCAGGCTCTGATACCAATTATTGAACAGTCTAGATAACTGAGAGGGGGGGTGAATCAGTTACCATAAAACAATTTTCTTAACTTTAATTAGTCCATAGCAAACTACTATCAATCAGAAAAACTTCTAACAAAAATGAACATGAAAGCACATAACAACACCATGCACAATGAACACCAGAATTTACGTGGAAACCCAAGAAGGGAAAAACCACGAAGAATGCTAATTCTCAATTATAAAACATCGGTTAAGGTGACACTAGTTAAGGTGATTTTTATAGAAGGCTTACTACCAAAATGCTCACTACAGATAAGGCTCACTATCAGTTGGGATCACTACCTGATTGATACATTTGATTACAAAATAGTCTCACTAACAAAAGTGAACCGATGAATTTGCATCTGCATATGCATGAATTCAGTTTCGGTTAAGAGCACAGTATCTGACTGCAACTGATCCAACCAAGGAATCTTATGGATACCTTCCTCGCACAACCTCTGCAAATCAAATTACTTCTTCCTTCGTACCCTTCTTATCTATTCGCACACTCCATACTCCACACTTCTTGTTTTGTCAAACAAAAAAAACTTATACTTATACCATTCCATGCCTTCATAATCTCCTAAGTCAGCCAAACATAAAGTCTTCACAAAACATGTTGGCTTGAAGAACAATCTTGAAATATTCAATAAGGAATGCTAGCACTAGACCCAAAAAGATAGGTTGCACATAAATATATTCTTACCACGTTACCAAGGGACCCATAAATAGCTCATACATAAGATAGGTTCATTACATAACACAATTATCAAACTTTGGATTACATGAAATATATTCTGGAGCTGATGGGAATGCCACAACCAAGACCAAATCTTGGTTATCATTAATTTCAGTATCAACTGGAGAAACACAATTTGGCATACCAAAACTTGTAACATGCTATATGAATGTCCGGATAGCAAGGTTACCTAGAGTAATCTTTTAGCACAATATCCAACATCAAAAGATTAGTCTTCATTATTCTGCATTAACTAAATTCCACAAATATCCCAAAAAGAAGTACTGCCATAACCAGATAAAAGATGACATCCACACTACAACATCAAAGCATATGATAAGATAGATCATTATGTATATCATCTAGAGCACAACCTTCTGGATCCAAGTTTTGACATCAATGACAACAATGCTAAATCATCTCAACAACTTCTCAACATTACTATCCATGGAAGTTCTTGATTTCCATTACATAGGGAGTTCAAGTATCTACTTAGGGGCTTTTGCAATCTATTTTGGGGGTTAGCACTATTATTTACCTTTAAAAAATAGTAATTATGTAGGGCCAACCATTGTTAGAATAGGGATTGAGGTAAAGTATCATTTGTGGATGGTTGGAAACACTTTTTCCACATGATGAAAAATTGTAAAGGTTTGTGATAGATTGAAACTCATTAATATTATTATCCTTTATTGGTTATAGTATATTTTGGACAATAGTCACTCATCCAAATGAAAAATTTCTTCTTCTTTACATTTCTCTCAATCAATATTATGTCACAATCATTCTCGTTTGTTTTATTTCATTCTATACATCCTTTTTGTTTTACTATTTTTATATATTTATAGTAGATTATGGATCACCTTTAAGGAATTAATGTAGGAGGTTTCTTGATTTAGAGTAGAGCAAATGGTTTTAGAAAAAAGAGGTCTTGAATGGATAGTTTTATGGCTCATATAAATGAATACTTAAGATAACACAATAAACTCTAACTAGGTAGATGACTAGGAAATCCAACAATTTCATTTGACTTTTATATGCTTGATGTGTCTTTGGATGCTAGAGGAGGATTGGACCCAACAATTTTTTTTTGAAAGAAAATACTACTAAAACACCTATGGAGAGTGAAACTCACACCACTAAAGGGAGGGCTTAAAAGACATATTTGGGAGCAAGTGATTTCACTTAATGTGATACAAAAAGGTTAATATATGCATATTTTTGAATTTTTTTAACATTTTGAAGATATTATATTTTAACATATTTCATTCAATAGAAAAGTATTCTAGCTTTAATTTTTTCTAATACTATTAAATGAAACTAATTCTATTTTAAGAACAACCTATACATTATATCAATATTTTTTAATTATGAGTATTGTTAAGTTCAACACTTTAGACAACCAATAAGGGAGGTAAATGCTTTTAAAATTATAGTTTGTGAAGTATGTGAGAAAATTATATAGGGAATAAATTTTATTTTATTCTAATATGTTGTAGTGGTGAAATTTGCATACCCATGCCATTTTTATATATTTAGTTTTATGTTCATTTTGAGAGATATAAATTGAAAAATGACGTAATCTTATGTAAAGTCCCTTCTCCCATGCCTTTACTTCTCTCCATTCACACACATTTTCATACATTTATTCATGCCTTACCTATAGATACTTATATTTTGATATATTCACCTTAACTATGAATTGATTACACTTATTTGTTCACCTATCCCTATACATCCCAATATCTACTTGATTTAATTATTTCTATGTTAAGTCATTTCCATGGGTATGGGATTGACCCCATAGTCATGGGTCTGATCCTCAACTTTTTAAAACCAAAATCAAAGTTTTGGTTGAATCTCACCTATTCCTTTCCTATCCAAGACCAACCTTACATAATTTATCTAATTTATTTCTATGTCCTTATATTTTAAGATATTTAATTGTATTTAGTTCACATCTCATTTCCTAAGTATTTTTTCATTTAAGGAAGGAAATAATTCAATTTGGCGCTCTAAAATGAATCTAATCAACACATTCATTCTATAAATTTTTGTGTGGTTGATACTTTCTATATTTAATTAGTTGCCTAATTTTTTTCGAGTTGACCTAGGAGAATATAATGCCCTGCCATGAGACCCTAGAGGACAACACACTAACACCTAAAAATGGAACAATTTTTTTTTTTGAAAGTGCAATATTCACACAATTATAAATAAAACATTAACTCAATTTCTAACCTAGGTCCTCTAAGGTCTGTGACTATGCTACTTGATTCCCATTAACTAATTAGCAAGAAACTATAAATCGTTACATTAAACAAATTCTAACAACAATATGAATTCCATTTCATCATCACATCAACTAATATGAATCATCCATTTTATACTAACAATATAACATCAATATTCATTAAATTGACAATAATATCAGTTACATTCATCATTACAAGAGAGATTTTGCAATAACTACAATGATACACCATTACATTATCACATCTTGAACTACAAAGTATCCTCACAAATAGGTGAGGAGAGTACATCAAGAGAATAATACATAGTACAATAGATTTTGATACAATACATGAAGATAATCCACATGAACTTAATTAAGTGCAAAAGTCTTCAAATCTAGGAGAAGTCACCGTGAACACAAACAAGGAGAGTGAACCCAATAGAGTATAATGCACATTTCACCCAACCATGTGGAACCCTAAAGTCCACCCCCTGTGCTAGGAGATAGCAAAGGATCCCACCATCACAATAACAACAAGGTGACAATCAACTGACATAACAAGACTACAAGGGATTCCAACATGCAAAGGACACCATAACACAACACAATGGTAACACTACTTCCAGAGGCACTCACAAACATAAAATGGAAATACAAGTCAAAGGGATGCAAGGTTGTAGTAGGGGAGAGTGCCATCCCATGGTCCTAGCATGGGTTGTCCTGACAGTCTTTCTCTAGATGTCAGCCCCCATCTATGGTTGTCCTGACAGTCTCACATTTGATGCTAGACACATAGGGTGACACACGCGAGACCAATTATCCTTTCGTGGGGACAAGGAAATTGGTCTTGTCGACCAGGCCTTCTCAACCCATCCTTAGCCTGAATGAGCGCTACAGGCATGGGTGAGGCATCCAATTATCTTAGTTAAAGTGAAATATTACCCAACCCCCTAGTTAATTAATTATGTTATCACTTACTTATGGAACTCCCACATGGGTTGTCCTAGATGCCACTTTGTGCATCAGCCCCCATTGAGAGCCACTCCCCCTTCTACAACAAGAAACCCAATTGAAAACAATAGGGCAAACCAACATGCATAAATCCCATAACTGTATGATCATACACGAAGGCGAGGCATGAACCATCCCGCACAAGAATCAACCATAAATCAAGTAACTAGTACATGGCTTAAACGCTGTCAATAACATATAGAAAAATCATATCACCCCCAATTCCAAGATTCAATACAAACATTTAGCCAAAACATAATTAATCTCGGCCTTTGGAAGGTTTCCACTATTCATTTCACACAATGACGTGGACGCTGACAATGACTCATAGTCAATCACTATCTTTTACATCATACAATAACTCACTTCAAAGACATAATTAGCATATGCAAGATAAATTTACAAGGCAATCATTACATTTTTCTAAGCATTCTTTTTAAACCAAGAATAAATCATTAATCCAAGTAAATTAATCTTCTATTTACATAATTCAAACCTTTCATATCTAGTTCTTCCTTAGTTTAATTTATAACTCTTATATAATCATCTAATAATTAAGGCATCATTGTTTCCCACTAATCTTATCACATTTATATTCAATACATGTAATTACTTACCTATAACATTTTAACAGAAATCTCTCTATAATTAAACACGTACGAGTAAATACATAGTATATATATATATATTTATTTATATAAGTATCTATATATATTTTGGTATTTAATTAAGACTTTGTTTCATCCATACAATTTCAATACTTAAAAGCAACAAGATACTTTAGCTAGAAACTCCATATACATTTGTGTATACATATACGCGTATTAAACAAAATACTATTATCTGAGTGAAAAAATTACTATACAGCGATATTCTATAAACCTTGATATCATTGTATTCTTATACATATATACATACACACATGCGCACGCACGCTCATATATATATATGTTTTAATCAAGCCACATGTTGTTGTCCAAGTCCTACATTTAATTACCACAATGTATTCATAATTACTTACATCAGTAACACATATATATGTGTAAACATATATATATATATACCAATTTTACATATAGCAGTACAGCGGACTGGCAATAATCATGCAATTTTTAATAAGCAATTCCCAACTGTATGATATTGAACTCTAGTGATCTAATTGTAGCGATGAAAATAATCTATTGACAGTTCCTATATATATCGAATTGAATAATTTCATATATATGATGAATTACCAATATGTTGGGGGTTCGCGGCAATTATTAAGGCCAACATCTACAACAAATATGATATCAACATGGGTTCAAAGTTACAACAAATAAAGAAAGCGATGGCTAACATTTCAAAATTTTACATATATTTAAACCGAATGCATTTGATGCATACTCAAGTCGATTCCAATACAATCGGAGATTGAAGTTTGCATAATCCTAACATATGTTATCTGGCCGACTTCACTAAGTTATCTACTAGTAATTTCCTCATGACTTAAGAGAACAACAATACAAGTTCAGCAAGGTAAGAGCACTTCATTTACATAGGTGAATAATATTCAAGCGAACATTTCAAGATTGCCAAATCCACAAGATAGATAAAGATGTTAAAATACCAAGCCTATGTAATTGACTTTCTCTTCTATTCCAACTTTCATCCTTACTGTCATAAACCAGTCATCCACTTTCACAAGTATTACACAAGTATAAATGAGTATAGTTACTCAAACAATGGGAGGCCTTTAAGTTTTTTTTTTAATTAGATTCAAATACATAATTGAAGGCTTTTAAAAATCAAGCCTATGCCACTGATTTATCTTTTCGTTCCATCTATTTTCCCTTTCTCTGTATTTCATGGAACAACGAATAAGAGAGGGTGCATGCATCTAAAATGCAACCAATATAGACTTCATTGAACCACAGGTATTTCAATATCTCTAATTTATCAGACAATACAATATACATTGAAACTTAACCTAAATCAATATCAAGAAGAGGCATTGAGTCTAAATTCATGAAATGGAAGATTGATTCATATAAAAGTGAAGTGGAGAATAAGATGCAAGAAAAAATGATTTTAAACAGAGTAAAAGATTCCTTTAAGGTATCCAACAGAAAGAGAGTTTTCCAAGCTAAAAGACTAGATTATCAATCAATTTGCAGTAGGGGTTTACAATCCTCAACCAAGCAATTGCTAATTAAATCAACTGAAAGTAATTTAATGAATAAAAATTGTTTTATTTATCATGCAATTCTCTTTTTTAGTAACAAGAATGAAATTGGAGAAGTAATGGAACCTGATTTCACTTGTTTGCCAGAGATGAGGTCTTGATGCTGAGCTCTCCTAATTCCAACTCTTGGCTCCAATCTTCTCAATAAATACTATAGATGTCTAATACAAAGAAACCCCCAATCTAGAATCCAACTTTTCAAAACCCCCAGAAAACAACAAAAATAGCAAATTTCATTCAGAGGAGAGCCTCCCATATTCATTTTTTGAAAAATAACCAAAAATCCCCTCTCATAGTTAACTCTAACCAATTATTTATTATTCTCCACCATCTGTAACTACATGCACTGAAATTCAATTAATTTCTTTAATTTTTTCCACTACTCACAACTACCACTCAATCTCTTTATCTTTTATTATTTTTAACCTTACTTTTATATTTGCACAAGGTAAATCAACTATTAGAATATTTAATTTAATAATTTACTCTTTCAATTATTTACACACCAAAATCAACTTTAAAAATATGTAATTTATTAATTACAATCTTACCTTTTAATTCCTTTTTGCATAATGCCATGATTTAATATATTTATTTAATATTTCTTTATTAAGCCATTAATTTTAATTTATTATGATCAAACAAAGACTTTAATAATATTTTATTTAATTAATACTTCAATTTTATAAAAAAAAAAAAAAATTATTCCTAAGCCTTTTAAATCTAATAATCTCTATTTTAACAAAATGATCAAACAAAGGCACAATCATGGACATTTCTCAATTAACATACTATCAAGCAATATCTGATCATACTGCAAAACAGAAGACAAAATGACAACAACACAATTTGAACTGACCTTACAGAAAGGGTGTGACAAACAAACACTCATCCTCGTCAAGGATGATGGCTCAACGTGGGGAACCTGATGCTATCTATGAATCAACAAACTCCATTGGGATTAAGGCACGCTCAAACCTGACAATTCAGGTGGATTCGATGCCTGGTACCTGTAACCTGTAGCAAACCAAACGGTCAAGCATGTGCATAGGCAACAATCAATCACACCGTGAAGGGAAAATTGCAGTGTCGCAGGGCACTCGCCTTGCGAGTGACGCGACCTTGTTCCCCTTCACCAATACATCGACACATAATAAACATATATCAAATCATGATGAGACATACATCTAACAATCACATAATACTCATATCAATGATAACTCACATAAACAATTAAACTGGTCTACTAAGCATGTATAAGTATAAACATCAAATATAAGAATGTCATTGAGTAACATCATAACTATGCATCAAAGTATCCTAATATCCAAGTATCATCAAACAAAATATCATGATGTCCAAATACAACCAAGTCACTATGAGAAGCAGAAAACAAACTGAGGGGCACTACAGAGAACATGTCCTCTAACTAATGACATAACATCAACTTGAAGATCAATAAATGATAAAAGGTAATAAACATAAAAGATAAACCAATAAATTAAATATTATACCTTTATCATCTTGCTCCTTAGATTGAGCTAAAATATAGTGCGCCAAATCCTCCACTTTATTTGCTCCTTTGGATGGATGATGAATGCAAAATGTGGTTGCTTATTTAGGCATGAGAATGAAATGTGTCAAGTGTAAGATCTAAGTGTTCTCACACATGTGTGAACACACACATAGGGAGGCTTGAATGAAAGTGACAAGTGAGAGAAGTAGGGTGGCTACCTTATGGCATGTGTAAGAGATAGTGATCTGTATAGGATCTAGACTAATTTGTAGAATTTGAATACTTAACTTTTACAAAGATTTATCCAAGTTAATCAGAACAAAATTAACTCATAGAAATAATTAAGGTAACAAGAAATAACAAAGAGATGCCAACAGAATGAGAGAGAAGAATAGAGAAAGAGATGCAAATAGAGTTTGATTACGGAGTTCGCCACAAACGTGACTACGTCTCCGGGTCTACTCCAATGGAGTGAGACCGATCCGATTACTCTCTAAAATCGGTTACAATTGCACCAAGACCATTCCTTTGAGCACTTCGGCAGCATAACAAAACTCCGACGTACAAGAATGGCTCAAAGATCTCCTTTCTTCGTATCACCTAACACCTGTTTCTCTCACCACTTAACTTCAAAATTCTCTTAACTCAACTCTCACCCTTACACCCCTTTTATACATCAAATTTACCCAAATTGGCCTTTAACCAATTGATTCACAATATCTCCCAAAATCCCCTAATTACATAGATAAATCTATAAAAAAACCATGAATAATCTATTAGCCTTTATAATTTTAGGCTATACAATCTAAAAATCTCATGTATCTCTTTTTGATAAGTTAGGCCCTTTAATATATATTATTTTTCGGGCTTACATGGTTTTGTTTTATCTTATATAACAATTTTAGGGGTTTTGTATTTTTTAAAACTTAAATATAACCTTTTAAGGTTATTTAGTTAAGCATCGGGCCTAACTAATCAATAAAAACAACCACTACCGTTATACTGTCCAGCGCATATGATGGCATGTTGGTGGCTTAGTATTTTGGTAAGCCAGCAGTCGGGGGTTCAACCCTAGCCACTGGCTTTTAATAGCAAATTTACGTCTGACACATAACAAAATCAACCCGTTTCTATATATACTTAAGTGTCGGTAGTATGGTGCAACGGCTCGGTGGAATTTTCGTAGGCGAGTGGTCAGGGGATCAAATTCCCCTCCTTACTTTTTTTTTGACAAATAACAGATTTTACACCCACTAGGAAAGATTGAGAGGCCACGTGGCATGCCGAGGAGGTGCCACGTGGCAAAACCCAATTCGCTAAAATTGATGACGTAGTTGAAGATGACGTGGCATAAGCTGACTGGGTTGTTGATGTGTATGATGTTGATGTGGCATACAGATGCCATGTGTCATCCTGTGATTGGCTCATGCTGCTGATTGCACCGTACCATGCTGACTATGTCGTGCTGATGTCAGTAAAGTCAACCCAACTTTGACTGCCCATATCTCGAACGTACGATGTCAGATTTGGATGAAACGAACATTGTCGGAATCATCTTGACGTGCCCTTCAATTTGATGCCACTTCTGTTGATTTCTAAGACAATCATTTTTTCACTTTCTCGATCTACTCGATGGTACACTCCAAGGTTTGACTCATCCATAACTTGTGCAATGGAGTCCTTTTCATCTGCCTGCTGTGTTGGAATCAAGAAATTGAGTTTCCTTTTTGATGGTGCTAAAATATAGAGATTTTGAAGACACTTCATTTTTCAATCAAAATATCCACCGACAAATAGGAACATATAAATACCAAACACAAAATAAAATGAACACATACTTTTAGGGTTGATCTTTTTTCTTTTATCTCCTTGGGTGTTTCTAATAATTCTCCTTGAGGTGCTTCAACACCTACCCTTGCAAGTCTAATACGCATTAATACTAAGGTGTTGTGTCACTTGTCAACAAGGACGTATAGCTCATAATTCACTGCACATAAAAATGACAAGTACATATGAAACTACCAATCTATGTCGATGTATGTATAATCAATAAAAGATCTTAAAATTCTTAATTCAATCAAATTTGAGTTTAATTACCTTCCCCTTATCCAACAGTGCACTTCCATAATCTAGAAAAGGTTGCACCTCGCTTGCACAAGGTATTTCCTACAAGAGGAAAATAAGATAAACATATAAGTTATTATATAATTTCATTAATGACAATTCAAATGACAAGAAAGTATATAATAAATAAATGTAAATAAGTGAGTGCAAAAATATATACTGTGTGCGTGTCGAGGCCAAATGAAATGGCCCTCAGGGTGCTATCTATCACATGTGTTAGCTCCTCCTCGGACATCAACTGTTAAATAGACCATGTAAATAAATATTAGTACATTATACTATCTCTTATTAATATTCATTTAAAAACAAATGCAAGTTATGAATTCACAACTTAAATTTTACTTGTGTCACTATTCCAATGTCCCTCTCTCTAGCAAGAGAGGACTCTATATGGTGTGCTCCACTCCCCTGCGTCTGATCTATAATGTCCACATCATGGAAGTCATAATCGGAAGTGTCCAAGGGATGCTCAATAGGCTGTACAAGAGGACCCGAGCATATTTGGCGACACATGGAGCAAGTATGTGGTACACAAATATGTGGACCTAACGAGGATGATGCAGCAGCACTCGAGCCATCACCAACATCACCAGAATGTGGCTGAGCTAGTACAGAAGCATGCGAAACCAAAAGACCACTCAAAGAGTGAATAGCGTGGATAGTCTATGTGGTCGCATCCTGCATAATATCTGGATGGTATACAGGAGGTGGTGGAGGAAGGGGAAGAGGAAACAAGGCGGGCGGGTATTATCAACTACCGGTCTATCCTTCTAGGGCATACTCCACCAACTCGAAGGGTTTAATGTCAAAGTAATTGACATGATGCCCTAACACAAACTCAACATATAATTTTTTTATAAAGTAAAATGGTACATCCAAATTGTTGTTGGGTGGTTTCAAAAAAACCATACACCAACGATCCCAAAAATTTTCTACAATGTCTCTATGAGTGCACCATTTTATAGAAAGTTTTGTTTTATTAACATTAACTAGCAAACCAGTGCGGGGGTTAACAAATAAAGAGGCTATTTGGGCTTTGGTTATTCCAAGATCTTTCACATCATCATAGGACAATCCACATGCATAATATTCTCTCATGTCTTCTCGCCATGAATGAAAGGCATTATGTTGCAAGGAGAGGGTTTCTATGTTTTTAATTATTTCTTTCATTGTGTTTGACATCTCGTGATAATCGAGGGACTCCCTCATATAAACTCGTGAATGCCCCTTAATTGTTGCAATTTCTTTGTGAAATTAATTATTGAATTGATGGCTCTAGTGTGGTGGAGGTGCGGAGCGTACCCATAATGCCCGGGATTCAAATTTAAAACAAATTAATCGAATTAAAATTACACACAATATAAATAAAAAATATTGGTAAAAATGACCCTAGTTTAAAAAAAATCCAACAAAACCCTCTATATTTTAACAAAATCTATAAAATTCTTCTAATTTTAATCCAAATAGATAAAAAACACTATTTTTAAATCAAAAACAATTACAAACATTCAATTTTCATCAAAATCCAAACTGAACTCTATTTTTTTATAAAAAATTAATCAAAAACCCTATTTTGAAAAAAATCAACTAAAATTACACAAATCTAATTGAAAATTTGATTCTAAAGAGCAAAGAAAAATCAATAACCTAACCTTTTGAAGATGGATTTACAGCAAATCGGATATCTGATTTGTGGAATTAACTTTTCACTGTGCGCCCACTGCGGTTAACCAATTGTGAAATGAGAATGAGTTTTAATCGGGCCAATATGGAAATATATATGTTGTCACAAATCAGATATCGGAATTGGAAATCTAGGTTTGGGCTTTGCTTTAGTAGTGTGTACTGACACCCAAGCCACATAAAGTCAACTCAGCATTTTGCATTTTTGAGTCGATGAAACACGTTATTTTTTCTCCATTGCCACTTTTTGGCATACCATGATCCTGCACATGCCCAGTAATCAAATGGGATTTGAGAAGTCTTGAGAAAATGATCTCTTGCCCTGAATAAGGAGTAGGAGACAAAATTTTTGTATGTGAAGAAAAGCTTGCTCACTTACCACATAATTTCCTAAATATAGTAGATGATGGTGCATGAGATGTGGATGAAGGAGTGGATTGGAAACGTAAACCCATTTTAGAAAGGTACAATGTATATTGCACACAATCCTTAACTCCTTGTTTCATATTTTCATTATATTCACTTTTAGAAAGAATTTTAAATCCAATGCCATAATATTTTTCCAACTTAGATGGAGAAATCTTTTCAAAATGTTTGTGATAATGATTGATAATTTTGTAGGAATGCAAATTTATTTTAGGTGTTTAAATGTTAAGGTTAAACATCACCAACAATGAGGAACAAAATTTAACAATGCCCCATCACCATCATTCGATGATGTTTTTAGATTTGTTGATGTAGAACAAGATTGAGATAATGAAAAGTAAGAATCCTTAGGTTGGGATTGTGAGATTTTTTACTCTCCCACAGAGAAGGGTGTAAAATCTAATGAACCTTAATCATCACCAAAACATGTACCTAAAGGTGAAGTATTATTTTGATCATTATTTATACTAGATGTTACAATATTTGACTCTTCAAGATTTCATAGTGAGATTTTAGACTTCCCAATAAGATGAGGTGTAAAATCAAACAATCCCCAATCATCACCAATGAGTGTATTCATAATATTGTTATCATTGGAAGGTAATGGATGTACTTTTGAAGATTGAATCAAAGTACTAAGTGGGTTGGAATAATGTTCAAAAAAATTATTCATCTAATATCTTTATTTCAAATCTTATTCCCATTATTAATTCACAGATTTTTATTTTTTTAATGTCACTCTACAATTCTTTATTGTTAGGCTTAGGGTTATGACCATAGTTAGGGTTAGAGATAGGTCTAGGATTAGGATAATGGTTTAGAATTTATTGTTAGGGTTATAGTTAGGGTAAGAATTAGGGTGAGTTAGAGTGTGAGTTAGGATTACGATTAGGTCATGCAAAAAAACAATTAACAAGACTAAAACACTATAATTAACAAAATTTAAATTTTTTTTCTTCCAAATCTGAAAAACAATAATTACAATACTATAAAGACAAATGCTAGCCATTAACGAGACACTTGCTTTTATATGAAATAGGCCTTTCCTTTGACATCCATCCCACGGAAGTCTTGGCTTAAAATTTGAAAAATTTAAACTAGTTTCTGCGTAGATTAAATCAAAATTTGTCCGAATAGTCTCTTGTGATGCGATGAATTGGATTTTACATTTAACCGTACGATGATATTTTTATGGTGAAAAGGAATCAGGCGGTACAGGGAAAACAATTCCTTGAGAACGATTGCGGATCACTAGCTTTGCCTGTGTACGTGTCCTCAGTTTTGTACCATATATATTCTGCTCTGGAAATAGCATATGCTCATATGCTAATTGGATATACTTTCTTTCCACGCATATATAGACCCTCCTGGCAACTCTGCAACCCATCAACAGTAAGCAGAAAAAGGTGGTGAGCAGGAGAATTACGGGGGCATTCTCCTTTGGCGGGTATCATCAAAGATGTGTAGTAATATCAACATTACTTTCCCGGCCTTTTGCCTGCCAAAGGAGAATTTCCCTGCCATTTTTCTGCTCATTGTAATGTCACTACAGCTGTGTCGCATTTCATGTTGCAGTGTTCAATAACATTCTTTTTAAATATCAGTCTAATCTGTCCAACGGTTAATAGAATTTTATATCTTATTGCCATATACCTATTTAAAATTAGTTTTTATATGTTTAGTCAGATTTCTTATTACTAATTATTTTAATTAAAATGTTATCTATACAAAAGATAATTTTTTTCAGAGGACGAGAGATACAAATTCAAAAATCTAATTCAGAAAATAAAGAGCAGATAGTTCTATTTTACATTTAATTGGTGTTTTTAGATTGTAGCTGTTAATTTAAAATTGTACAGTTAAACATCAATAAAATATCATGTAACTTGATCTATTGTAAACACACCATTTAAACATAAATGAGTGAAGGAGCTTTATAATAGTAATTTACAGGACAATATTTATTGAAGGTTTTGCAAATGAGTTATCAAGCGGGTTTTGATTTTAGGGAAAACTTCATAGTTAAGTACACTTAAGTCAAAATAATATTCGAACGGGTTACCTCCCATGAGATCTTTCAAGCTCAATATGGTGACCATCACCTAGATGCCATGAGAGCTAAGTATACCATTCATTCTCATAGAAGATGGATTCATGTGAGCTACTAATAAATTTTGGCCAATAAAGATTAGTTCAAAATTATATTGTTGAATCCTAATAGAAATTCATACAACTCTACTTACTCTTAATATTTGTATCATTAAAAAGGGATTCAAAACTATGTAGTTAATTCTTGATAAAACATCATATAAGATAGCTATACTCATAGCTTCATTTGAATTACTCAGCTTTAATTTATCAAAGTACTATTTATAAAATAGATTACACAACAATGAGGAATTATATATTTAGACTATGGTAAAATTTCTAAGTGAATGTCATTGAGAATAATTATAAAGCTTGTTAAATCAAAGTCTTGAGGATTTTTAAATACTTTCTATTAACTAATTTAAGTTGAAGTTTTCTAGATGAGAAATTATACAATTAAATTATAATAAAAAATATAACTAAGAAAATTAATGTGAGCTGCCACATGGACATAAAAGTTACTAAACTACTAGGTAAATCTTAGTATCCCCCTTAATTGTGGCTTAAGTTTTGTAGCTATAAATGTGGAGCTTCTCAATTCCCAAGGCACATTGACTTTAGAGTATGCTTGTATAAACAACTATCTAGCTTTAGCTCAACATTAACTATTAGCCTATGTTAATGTGTGCTTGTGTATGTATTCTACTGAATTAACCTATACTAAACCTATCACATTTTTATCTTCTTCTTTTTTCCATTTAGGTGAACTCAATTAATCTTACAAAACTGAGTTTCTTTCTAGAGTTTTAGTATATTTTAGATGTCCATTATTTCTAAATATTTTTATATTTAGATCTAAATTATTGCTTTTTCCCTTATGAATTATTAATAGCTCTCTATTTAAGGGTTTTTCACTTCTTTTTACAAGCATGTCTTTTATTCACCTTATGCAACCTAGATTTGCCTTAGGGTTAAATTCTTCCATATATTATAGATGTAATTTAAATTGATATTTGGAGCTATCATATATTATACCTCCTTTTGATGTTATTTAGTTCCTAGTTTTAGCATTTTATGTTGTATATTTCATTTCTTTATGAGTTCCCTAGATACTTGGATAGACCTTTGTTTTCACAAAAAAGATTCTCATACCCCTTTTCATCATTTATGCATGCTTCCTTTCCCCAAAAATTATGGTATCATAGATCCTACATGAGCTACTCAAGAATATATTTTGACAAATCTATACTTAATGTTAAAACTAAGAGATTGTTTTTCCTCTTTCTCAATGAATGTATGAAAACATTCTTATTTTGATTGATGCACAGAAGACCAAATTCATAGTCACAAAAAAAAGTAATCCATCAACATGATAAGAATACAAGTTTGGTTGCATGAAAACTTACTACAAACTATAATGATTAGTATGTAGCTCAAGCTAATAGCTAAAAGTAAAGTGCCTCCTCTAAATAAATTCAATGGTGATACTTGCAAACTCTATATCATGCATAGGATAATTTAGATCATGGTCTAGGTTGACCTTCCATGACTCATAATGAATCACAAAATCCTATAATATAGTGGCATTTTGTAACCACTCCTTGAGAATATGAAACACTCTCACACTAGTCTTGCCATACAATTTTTTTCCTTTCCTATGAAGAGAAGTAATTTGATGCACCACCCTAGAAAATTACAATAAAAATAAGTGGTAGTTGCTCACTAAACCCATAAAAATATGAACCTTGGAAATATTTTTAGGCACTAACCAATCTATAGTGGGCTAAATATTTGAGGTATGAACCATGATAATCCATATAGAAATAACATCACATGAGTAAATTACATTCAATTGGAATAAATCATACTTTATTTAAAGTTATAAAAGATGTTGTTCCCACACAAATAATGAAGAACCTAGTGGAAGTGGATATCATGTTCTTTCACTGTCATTGAATACATAAAAATAATAATTTAAATATTATACAACCAGAAAAGCTCATCAATGTAAGTATAGAACATCCCATTTATCGAACTTATGAATATTGATGAAGCATTCATTAAATCAAATGAAAAAAAGGTAAAATGATAGTATCTAAAATGATTTTTAAACATTGTATGATAAACATATACCTCTTGAATGTAAAGATAATTATATATAGACTTCATTTCAATATTGGGTAACACATTTTCTCTCTTAATTTGATAAGAAAAATTATTCATCCTTGTCAAGGGATCTATTGGTTCTTCATTGTCACTTTGTTTAACTATTGGTAATCCATGCAAAACTAATGAAATTCATCCTTCAAAAAGATGATAGGTGCATCCTAATGAGATACACTATTATGAATGTTCCAATTATATAAAAAATAATATAACTACAAAAACTCTCATTGATATCCTAGTTTTTCATGGTATTGAACCAACAATTTTGAGGTTCCATGTGCTTCTCTTGGACTCTTAGGGTTTTTCACCTAAAAGGAGAGAGATAAAACACTAAAATTGATGTGGTTAGTCAAATTAAGGAATGTATGATGTGATTATGACTAAATGAAATAATCTAAATGTAGATAAGTGATGAAATTGACTAATTATGAATGCAAAACTAATAAAATATGCAATGTTTGAAAACATAGTGACATTTGCAAAAACACCTAGAAATGAATAGTAATTTGTAATAGAAATGGATGACAATGAAAGTGTGCATCTGAGATCTTGATGGAGATTGGAAATGACTTCTGGAATGCTAATAATCTTGGTTTTTAGGCTTGGTGGGACTCATTCTCCATTCTAGGTGAATTAGTCCCAGTTAAGTGAAACTCTTCTAGAGCTTGTTTCAGACAAATGGGTATCCAAAAATGCAGAAAACCAAAATCAGGCCTAGCAGAGGGACTCATTCACCATACATGGTGAATGAGTCCACTTCTAAATTTCTAAAGGTTCAAAAGTGGAAACAAGAGCCTTCGGTTTGCACTTTCTACTTCTTCAGGTATCATGTTTTGAAACTGTCAAATTTAGACTAGAAAGTGACTTTTTGTAAGTATTTTGACTTATCCAATGAAGAGATGACTTGAAAAAAATTTCTATGCAATCTTCAATAATTTCCAACTCTTCAAAGTACCTAAATTTGCAAACACACACAAGAAGAGAATGAGAAATGTCAGATGTTAGGGCATGGGGGTTTGCCTTGGTCAAACCACTTTTTAGGTAATTAAACTGAATGAAGAAAAGAATGTAATGAAGCATGTAAAAATGGAGTTATTACCTTTCCATGATGATTAATCTTGAATTTTTGTAGCAAAACATGAAGAATCTTCCCTTGAATGTCTTAGGAAGCTATCTTGATGACTTAGAATGTTGAAACCCTAGCTTGCTTGACTTAAGGACATGATGAATGATGAAGGAATGATAAGAGATGTGTGAATGAGTTATGAGATTGTCAATTAGGGCTTAGAGACTTATATTTATAGGCAATTCACCTTATTTTCCTGATAATTGGATCCCCAAGGCCGACATGAAGAAAAGTTAAACTTAAAACCTAATTTTTCCCGCTTAAAAGTCAAAATTGACCCAAATGCGACTCATTCGCCACCTTGGATGAACCAGTCCCACCTAGTAGGGACTCATTCACCACATATGGTGAATTAGTCCCAAAGGGGTCCATTTTCCAAATAGGATGCTCAGAAGTAAGGAAATAAGGTTTATATGATGACTTTGTCAGTTTTTTTATCAAATTATGCCTCTAGATGCACAATATGGGGCAATAAGGGCCTATTAATGATGATGTAAAGGTTAATTAGGGCTTGGAACAAAAAATTCAATGTGAAAGTGTGATTAAATACACTTTACAACATTAAAATGAGGTCCACATAGCCTAGAAAGGCACAACATCCAATGCAAATGTGTAAGACACATTACAACACTAGATGAACACTAAGTTTATTTTACAAGCCTTCCAGATTGATGTGTTAATGCAATTAAATACATTTTATAATGTTGAATTAAGGGAAGGTGGGTTCATTAAGTCTACAGAGGCATGAAAATCTTTTACAACACTTTACAACACCTTTACAAGACATCATTAAATGCATTTGAAAGGGTCCAAGACCTAGTGTGGAAGTGAAAAACACCTCACAACACCAAATCAAGTTCTTATTAAGTCCAATTTATCATCAATTATTCCCAAATCAAGCAAGTTGACTTTTTTCTACGGAACATTTAGCCCCCACTTTAGTGAGAGGATGAACTTTCTTCAAACTCACACTAAAGTAGACATTCAAGAGAGATCTGAGTGTACAGATGTAAATGAAAAAGAATGAAAAATATCAAGAAGAGAGTCAACCCCCAGGATCCAAGATCCTAAGTAAAACCATCAAGATACATAATTGAATACAATAGAAAGAAGTAAAGTAAATAAAAATGGGGTGAAAGATATGTGCTCACTCTAGGGCCATAGAACATCAAGTCGTCCATGGGGTGAGATGTCCCAAAGAAATCGTTTAGTGAGAAATTCATGCGAGTGTGTCGGCTTCCCATTATACAAACCATACCAAATTTATGGTCCTGATAACATTGATAAGCACCACAATTTAATTCTTTTTGTGAATGTTTTTGAATATGTAAAGAATTTTGCTAAAGGGGATTTTTCTTTGTTCATGTACGGTCTTCTTCTTAGGAAGCATTGTGCCTAATTTCTCCAAGAGAAGACAAGTTAGGGTGTCAGATCGTTATCCATGGGATGCCTCATTCACATTAGGCCACTTTAGTTGATCGTACACTCTTGCAAGGCATCAAACCCAATGCACAACCAAGAAGAGGACACATCACAACAAAAAGAAAAATCACAACATGAAATTTGCACAAAGATGTTGTCTATGTATGCCCCCACTTTAAAGTGGTTGCTAACACCATTACTGTGAGCAATTGCTTTAAAGTAGAAGACAATATGAGAGATTATTAAAAAATCCCTATGCCATCATATGTTTTTGATAAATTGTGTCATGAAGAAAGGGAGTATGTGACATGCTAGTCAATCTTAAGACATGTCGTCCACATCCCAAGCATGATCTTATACATTCATTAAATGTTAATGATT
>VDFB02336816.1:0-10232 GCA_007258455.2 Sequoia sempervirens | reverse complement strand
TAATTCACCAAAGTCGAGGTTTTGGTGTTTTTCCTAACCTTAGTTGCAAGTCTTTCTTGGCCATCTATGTAGTCGATGGGTCGAAAGTTTTGACAACTTCGAAACTTCAGACTTTGGTTCTAAGGTTCCAAGTTTCAGCAACCACGCGACATTATGGACCACTACCATTCGATGAATTTTCAATGGACGGCTATAGTTGCATTCTGGAAGTATATCTCTCAAGCAATAGATTTGCGAATCGAAACCTCTGGAATTACACTAGAACCGTTAGATGCGAACACGTGGGGAGATCAAGGCTCATCATCGTGGTAATGAACCCGATGGGTTAGATTTTGGCAATGAGCGACAGAAGAACTTAAGTGGCAGAAATATGCACATGCATAAAGTTTGTTTTAAAAGAGGGACCGCCTACGAAGAACGTAGTACCAAGGCTTAAAAACTTAAGAACGTTTTACACAAAGGATGTAAAGGCAAATCAATATAACCGTGACCATTCAATGATTTTTTTATGGACGGTTGTAGTTGCATTCCAGAAGTAAATCTCTGAAGCAGTATACTTGCGAATTGAAACCTCCGGAATAACACTAGAACCGTTAGATGTGGATACATGGTGAGATCAAGGCTCATTTCTCTCTTTTCAATGCCTCAACGTATTACATTTCATTTAATTGAAATTCTCAATCTTTTAGTTTTGAACATCTGAAGCGATTGTTTGGATAGCTCATAGCTTTAATGAAACAAGATTTCTAATGATTTCAAAATTCATATCATTTGAGTGGCACTAGTAATGCTAACTAGAGTCTGGTGATTTTTACAGCTTGTCAGATTGAGGTACAATTTTCATGTAGCCAAACGTCAATCAAATTAAACATTTTAATTTTTAATTGTACACGTAAGGCTCAAGATACATGAATTGACTAAGTTGGTTTTTTGGTTTGCACGAATCGGGTTGATAGTGGCACTAGTGGCCCATAATTTATTAAATAGGGTTAGTAATAATGTGACATTGTAATTGCATGCAAATTTGGATTAGTTTTTTTTCCTTCGAGTAAGTAGCCATTTATCACATTGCATTTGCAAAATTCAAAGTAGTGGTAGAAAATTCCAGAAAGGCGAGTTGTGGGTGAGGAGTAAAATGGAAACGTTGCTTGCGTTGGACACGGAGAAGCAATAGCAGGCCTTCAGAGGAGAAATAAACGATAAGCGACTGCAAGGGCTGATGAATTCAACCCATCCACTCATTCTCTAGGCAACCAAGCAGGTGGTTGGGCCGGAATTTATGAAGGCTTATCATAGAGCCAGAGCAAATACGAAGATTTTGGCAATGTTCTTAGCAGTCCTTTTGCATATGGGAGTCTCGAAAGAGATAAGAAAAAAATTGACCCAAATGGTCTTCGTGCACGCATGGTTGGGCGACATTGACGCGGCGCTAGATAATGTGGATGAGAATAGGAAAATCCCCATGCCACAGAACTATTACATGATGCAAATGAGAGGGAGAGAGGTAATGAAGTTTCCTTTGGTCTGAACTATCGACCCAGAAGGATTTGAAAATTTGTGGGCTGAAAAGGACCATAGCATTTTCTTTCTTCTTAGGGCAGCAAAGCTGATGACCAATCTCCTGCGTGGGTGGGAAATGAGATACGCGGAGGACGAAGGTCTGGCAGAGGAAATTATAGTGGGTGATGATGATGATTGGGACCTTGGAGATGGGGAAGAATGGCTTGCGAATGATCTCAGCGACCCGGAGGAAAAGGCCAAAAGACCAGTGCACCAGAAATGTGGAGCAGACTGCCCGGTGATTGCAAATTGCAAGGTGTACCTAAAACGTATAGATTCATAGGATGATGGTGATGAAGAGGATGATGATGAATGATAAAGTCTAGTTGGGTATGATTTCAGCTTTTTGTTGTTGAATAGCAATAGTAATAGTAATAGGGTAATTGAGTCAGTCCCGAGTCTTGGAGTGCCTGTACTAAAATTCAAGCCAATTTTGTAATGAATTTTGTAATGCATGAAAATCTGGGTGGGCTAGTTGATCAGGGAAGGTCACTTGACAGAAAAGGCCTTCAAGGTGGTTTTTTGAAAAACAAAAACTCATGTAATCATTTTTTGATAATCAATACAGGGTGATGCCCCTAGCAATGTTTTACCTAGCAAAAAAATAATAATTGCATGCAGATTTAAAAGTAAAACATAAGTAAATGGTTGTATTATTAATTTGACATTGTAATTCAGTTGTAATAAAGTAAATGGTTGTGCTATTAATTTGACATTGTAATTCCATTTATTAAGTCCTTTGCAACGTTAAGTGTTACTGTGCTATTAATGGTTGTGCTATTAATGTGACATTGCAATTCCCTTTATTAAGTCCTTTGCAACGTTAAGTGTTATTGTGCTATTAATGGTTGTGCTATTAATGTTACATTGTAATTCATTTTATAAGGCCTTGATAATCTGAGCGCATTAATGGTTAAAAAAAAACTTTAAAATACATGTTTATTATTTATATCATAATTACCAACCACCACATGAACATTTGATGGTTGTAGACTCAAAATAAGGGAGCAGCAAGTTTAGCCACTAGGCTCCAAGTTTTATAACCATGTGACATGTCTCATTGTCGCGGAGTTCTAAATTTTCATAACTACCTGATTCCCCAACTTGGTTCACTTTGTTTAGTAACTTAAGTTCATGCATACGTAACTTGAGTTACTTAAGTTCACGCATACGTAACCTTTGAATTACGGTGAGTGGATTTAGTCGGTGGGTCAGAGATTTTGAAAACATTGAAACTTCAAACTTTAGTTTTGAGGTTCCAAGTTTCAGCGACCACGCGACATGATGGACTTATTGTTACCCGGTTTTCACCTACAGGCTCAATCAGGCAGGGCAATCTATGTTTTCAAGTGTTCATGAAGACCAAATGGAGGAACATTTGCATCAAGGTTACATATTTTCTAACTTTTTTGCTTCTGGTGCAGCTGCAGGGGAAAATTATGTTTTAAATTTGGCACATGGATTAAATGTGGCTCCCATGAGGGTTGAGCCCAGCGTGCAGGTGTTCAGTTTTCATTGGGAAGGTCTTCATCTTATGTATTTTCCTTGCTTTCCCCCTTTCAGTTTCCATCTTGACTCTGACTCCGCCTTTTCTTTTTGAAATGCTCAGGTCACCATGACATTCTCGGTCGCCGTGAGTTTTTCTCTGTATCTTTCTCTGGCTTAAGAGCTCTACCATGTTTGTTCCGCGGTTAGCGCCGGGGAAATGATTTGCTTCTGCAGATGTCCGCCAACCAGCTTGTGCGTCTCGCGAAGGTTGTGGGTCGATGGTGGCGTCTTCCCCGACCAATGGGGTCTCACCGCCGAAATGGTCTCGAGAGAGTTACGCTTCGGTAACGCCTCGGCCAAAAGTGCTGGGGTGGTTCTGCTGATTCCGAAGTTCGGCATAATGCCCCGCCACTCCGGCGCGAAGTTCCGCCAAGGATTGTGCCTTTTGGTGCAGTGTTTTGAGCTCCGGTGGAGACGCCCTTCGCCGAGTATTTTGCACTTTGGTTTTCCAGTGGAGAATGGAATGAGTTCTGGCAGATGTTCCCATCGCATTTGGTGGTGGAGTAGCCCCGCTGGAAAGATGAAGCGGGTCACAGAGGTTCCCGCCAAACGCGGATGTCTCACTGATGAGGAAGCGCCAGTATAACCTTTGGGGACCGCCAGGTCTCGCCGGCTGCAATGCATTCTGTCGAGAAGCATGGGTCTACTTTTCGACGTGGATCAGCACTTAGCTTTGGCGTAGAGGTCCGCCGGTCGATTTTCGGACAATTTGTTTGTCCTTCTGGCTGATCGTTTTGTCTTGCCGATGGGTGTGTTTGTGTTGAGCATCGCCGAGACTCTTGCCGATGGTCTAAATGGAATGGTATCTACTATCAGGTGCTTTCGGTATGATGTCTGGCCGACAACGATAGTCTTGCCGATGGTTTTGGATATCGGTATGACTCTTAAGGGTTCGCTATGATGTCTGTAGCTTCATAATGTATTCCTGCTTGATGGTTTGGGATATTCTATATAACCTTTACTCATGAAGTCTCTGCCTTTATAGTTCTGCTTTTCGCGCCGACAAGCTATAGCGATAATCGGATCGGGATATGACGCGCTTTAGTGTCTCACCGCGACACGATTCTTCATGAATGACTTTCTAAATCACCGGATAATATTATTACGGTGTTTGTTCAACCAATCAAAGGAAGATGAGGGTGAACCAGCGGTAGTTTGACCGTGGGTGGACTGCCCCGTGAAGAAGATCAATGGAATGGAGTGATGGACTGGCCTGCGGAATGAGATGTGATGAGACATTCGGTGGACAGCAGTTCGCCTAAGATCTAAGCAGGATAAGTATGTTGTTGTTTCTCAAGGAGGTCAACTTGTAGGAAGATCTAGAGCAAGAAGAATGTCGAAGGGGAAGAGGCCACGAGTCACAATGACAGCTGTGATGTCTACTGGAAAAGGTAAATTGACATTTATGATAATGCTACAGAGCATTCAAAGCGGCTCTGATGAAGCTCTCGAGGTTGGACACGAGGGCTGCGAGTTAATGCGATGGCTGCAAAAGATCTAAAGGCCACTCCTGAGGGTGACCTTTTCACCGACATGGACAGAGGGATGCACATTGAATGCAGCATTAACTTTATTCCAAAAAGATCTAAGGGCTGACCCTTCTGTAACCGACTCATTTTTTTGAAAACCCTAGGGCAGGGGCCGACACTTTTTAGTTTTTGGTTGTATATATGGCATTTTGGCCTCTTTGTAAGAGGGAGTTCTTAGTGAAGAAATTGCGAAAAAAGAATTATTCAAACTTTGTAACTCATTTTTAGGAATACTACAGATTTGTAATACAAAAGAAAACTCCTAATTTTTCTCAATAAAAAGTCATTTCCTTCACCGATTTCCTTTTTTGTTTAGTATTGGTTGTGAGTTGCATGATAAAATTTCGTGTAATTCTTTATTTTATCATATTCCTTCAGTATTGAATGCAAAGAATATTATGTCATAGTGAAGGTTTATGATAGTGATCTCTTTCTATTGCATTTATATCTGTGAAAACATCATTGTTTTCCTTGTGTTAAGCATTAGAACAGTCAGAACCTTACATGGAATCGCTTTTGCAGACATAAATCTCTGTGTTGAGAAATTGTTTAGCTTTATTCAGAATTCTATGAGTTCTAGCAGTATTGTCATATTTTTATCTTTGGTGTATCACATGTTAGTGATAGGTTTTTAATTTCAAGTATATCCTTCTTACTCTTTTCCTTATCATTCTTTAGTATTCTCAAGTTATCTCAAGGGGAACCAGCCCATAATTTGGAGGTCCACTTCATTTCCAGGTCACCCACAACCTCAAAGTGTTCCCATGTGTCAATAGGTTGCTATAGCTCATAGCTTAGCAAGGGTGCAAACTTTATTTGACAACAGTTTTTGGCACACCCAGTGGGACTGAACTGTTTTTCAGTCTTAAACCAGAATTATCATACTGTTGCTTGGTATGTGCAGTAGAAATTATCATCTTTGAGAGACAAATTTTAGCATACTTGGCGACTCTGAGCTCGGATTTAGCAATTCCAGTGCATTACTGCTCATGAGAAGAGTGCGGACTAGGAGTAACTTGCCTATTTTTGAGTATTTGCAGTTGTCCCCACCTAGAAGAAGGGGGAGGGAAGTCCAGAAGGTTCAAAAGACAGTTGTTTATTATAGAAGATCCAAGTCAAATCCTTCTGTGAGAATCCATATTGTTGTTCCTGTTATTATTGCTAAGAGTACCCCAGTTACAATGATTCCAGAAGTGAGAAATCAGCCATTTGTTGCTTTTAACCAAGGCAGCCCACTGAATTTGACTCAACATGACGAAATTCATGTTGTTTCCTTAAAAATTCTACCATATTTTCATGGAAAAGATCATACCACTCTGACAGAGCATATAAAGGATGTTGCAAACCTGTGTGTTGTTCATCATGTGATTGAAGAAAATGTTGCACTCAGATTGTTGGCAGCGTCATTTAAAGGAAAAGCCTTGCAATGGTTCAAAGGCTTGCCTATCAACTCCATAGCAACATGGGATGAGTTAGGCAGCTAGTTGTGCAAGTTTTTTGAAGATAAATTGGACCACTTGTCATTGGTGGAGCAGCTGTCTACAATCAAAAGAGCCCCTCATGAAGTTATGTCAGATTTCAATCACCGTTTCCAGAGGACGTGGGATAGAATTCCACAAACGGTAAGGCCTACTGCGAATCATGCATTTTTATACTATTTGAGAGCTTTAAATAGTGATATTTTCATGATGATTCAATCGATGGGAGGGGATACACTTCCTGCAGCATATGGTGTAGCTGTTAGAGCTGAAAACAGCCTCATACAGGCTGGTAAAATTTCCCCAAGACCACCTATGCCAATATTTCCTACTCTCCAGCCTTCAATCCCTATGCAGTTACCTCCTTTGGTTGTTATTCCAAGTGCACTAGCATTTCCAGCACCCGATACCCAGCCTAATGGTCAAGTAAATGCATTTCTAGCTCAGTGTAACAAACTACAAGAGATTAAAGGCCTTTTGACGACCTTTGGCAATGAGATGGTTAATCTCAAAAAATAGAAAAATCGGGGTTTTAAGCCTTATCAGTCCTCATTTCAGTCTAATTACAAGCAAAATCAGACCAACAGACCACCTTATCAGCCTTATAACCAAGGCCAAAGATCTGCTCCTAACCCAAGGCCATATCAAGCTTATGACTTCAATACTGCAAGCACTTCCAAAGAGCTTGCACCTGTCAAGAACAATTTAGTTCAAGATTATGAGTGGTGCTTTCCATGTAATCAATCCCATAATCAGAGCACCTATGTAAATGGATTGCTTAATCAAGCCTTGATGGTTCAGAATAGCTCAGCAATACAAACTAATGTGCTTGAAGCAACTGAAGTACAACAGCAAGAGCAACAGACACATGAGTCTACATTCCTAAACTAGCAAGGGGAATAATTTTGTGGAGTGAACCACATTGATTCTTCAATCGCAGACAACACACGTAGTAAAAAGAGGGCAATAGAGGAAGGACATCAACCCGATACAGTTCAAACTCAATCGAAACAAGGGCTGAACCAGAATCAGAATGCTCCTGGCTCATCAAAAGCTAACCAAATCCGAATGCTACCAAGGTGACATGCAAATTTTACATTATGCATCCGATCGGATTCAGTCAAATTAGCTCTTACATTAGGCAAATTCATCACTTTAAAACCATTCATCAAATGATCTTATAAACATTATCATTCAACCTTCATCATATTCCATTCATCCAATAAATCAGGACTTCCTTTAAATTAAATCCTAAATCATATTTCATCCTTTTTCTGATTTAAATAAATCAGAAATTTAAGTCCAAAATGTCAACTCACCTAATCAGCATTAAATCAGCATGATCATCATCTAATCCTAATCTAATACCAATCACATCCCACTTGCATTATCTAGACCTAGCCACTTGCACAATAAATCAATTTTATTGATTTATTAAAATCTCATTTTCTTTCAACATGACAAGTCAAACAGGGCATTTATTGTTTCTTTCTTGTCCCTCTCAAAATTCTATTGTAAATTTGAATTCAAATTCCCCTTGGCACTCTTCCCCAAATCTTGCATATACATCAACTAATCACATGATGACAAGTGTCCTCAACTCATTGGCTTGTTTTTGATCCCACATTGGTCCCTCTTCAACACTTGGCATTTTGAAAATCTTTAAATAAGTGCATCATCCTCAAGCAAATCCTTCACAAGCTTCACAATTTCATGCAAGGTTACTCTCTTCATTTGAGATTTGATCTTGTTTATCATCACTCCACCATCTTCATTGCATTTTCAATTTGAGCTTTGATTAAGGATTGGGAAAGGGTCACTAGCACATGTGACACCAATCCAACTATGGAATAGGTAATTTGGTTTTGTTTTCATAATGCTTTGGTCTTTCTAGTATCATTTGTTGCATTTGGAAGCATTCCTAAGATATTTCATAGAGGCATTTTATTAGAGTTTGCATAATACTAACCCATACTTGAAGTGTAGTTTGTTTGCAGATTTTAAAAGAGATGCCTACATTTGGCGCTAGAAGGAGGGCCTTATAACATTACAATTAAAAGTTTCCTTCCATTGAGAATTTTATCACTATGATGCTCTTCGTAATCTTAGTGCAATGAGCTATCATGCATATCTTGTTTCCTTTTAATGTGTGCCCTGCTCCAAAGCTTTCATTTTGCAGATAGTAAAGATACTGGAAAATATTTGAGGACTTGATCGATGCTGGAAAAGGTTGTTGAATATAGTTTTACACTTGCCATTCCCATTTACATTGAAAGCCTTTCAAATTCCTTTCAGGCGCGTCCTCACACCTACCATTTGCATTTACTTCAAAAGCTCTTCTAAATACCATTACTGCGCAGCTTTGTACCTACCCAATCACACTTGTTCAAAAAGTATCTAATAGTTCCTGCACACGCTATCTAACAATTCGCATACCCTATCTGTGCTTTCGTATTTTACATACATTGTGCAACCAGATTATCTTGTTGTAGGTGCATGGTCAAAATCTCTTCTTGGGCACTCACTAACTGTGATTGCAATTCAGAGAACTGAGACTGTATATTACGCCTGCGCGCTCATATACACTGGTGTTGCTTTAACTAATTGATTTGTTGAGATTTTAATCCTGCAGAGCTTTCCTTGAGATCTCGAAGATGACGCCTGCAAAAGTGCCGCTTACTGCACGCCCTCGCAGATTCCAAAATCAATAATGTGAATTTTGTACGCCTTTTAGACAGTTTCTAAAATGGCCTGATTAGCAGTTGAATGCACAGAGTTGAATGCGTAGAGTTTAAATAGGTGTTGGCCCCACTGATCTCCTCTGCTGCTCCAAAGCGCATTATAATGTCTACTCCACTTTTCAATTCTACGACCCTCATTTATGAGCAGTAATCTATTCGTATCATTTTGTTGCATTAGTCTATTTGTATCACTGTGCTTTTAATGCTAACATCATTACAATTGCAGGTGGAACACAACTTGCATTCATTTTTTTTCTTTTCTCTCCAGGGTGCTAGAATCATAACTCACTTGCCGCCTATTTAATGCATCAAGTCAAAGACAAACTTCGATTATGAGATAGGTTTTGAGTAGTGCGAATCCTGCATTATAATTTTTAAGCATGTTTTGAATAAAAATCACGGGAGCCTGCGCTATAACAAACGGCAAACTTTCATCATCCAGTAAAACCAATAGTGTAGTCTTGAATCTAAGCCACCGCAAAAACTCAAAAATGGTAGATTTCATTTTCTAACAAAATCTGTGTCGAGTTATAGGGTGACTGTTATGATGAACAGATAGTTTAATTCTCTATTTACTATCCAAACAAAGTCATAAATGGATTTCTGCCATAAAGATTTTACTGGTTGTTGAAAATTGCATTTGAAAGAAAACTGAGCTTTTTTTCTCACATTGACTTTCTTGGGGGACGGCCAAGATAAGATGGCATCGATAGAGTAAAATCATAGATGATAGTCATATCCTAAAGTCACTCACTTATGTCTTTGCAGGTGTCCTCATTAAATGGAGTTGCTTATTCATGACCTTTTACAGGCCAAGTGAAGAAGATTTGAATTCCTTTCCTAAAATTGTTGCAAATATTCATCTATCTTTAAGTTATGACTTTAAGTGATGATTCATTTCATTAGTTTAAAACCATTATTCTTTGTCATTTAAAAATCATTATGTCATTAAATTTAATGCTTAAAATGATTTTTAGTAACTTGATTTTTTTTTCCAAATAGGAAAACAAGGAAGGTACAAAAGCAAACGAAAGTGAAGGAGGTACAAACGAACAACGAAGGTACAAGTGAAGGCGAAAAGGTGCAAAGCGGAAAAGAGAAGGCTATCAAATGAAAACCAAGGAGGGGAAATTCTTTTTTTGAAAACACAATGTGTTTTTAAACACTTTAGTGTTTGATCAACACTACTTCACGAAGTTGTTTTCCTTTTTGTTTTAGAACACTAGTTTTCATTTGGGTCTAAAATGAACAATTTCATTTTCATTGCAAAGGGCTTAAAACGAATCTTAGGACAAACTTACTAGATTTCGTTTTGGGTTAAAAATTGAACAAACAATCTTCATATTTCATTTGGTGCTTAAAACGAACAAGTGTTT
>VDFB02336815.1:0-23271 GCA_007258455.2 Sequoia sempervirens | reverse complement strand
GTTAAACAATACTTGTGAATTGCAGTCCATAAAAATGTCCCCGCCTTAGGTAAGACTTCCTTTTTCCAACAAAGACGCACCATCCAGGACTTGTCTTTTGTTTGTGTTAACTGAAGATGATAGCTGAGTTTGACTGAATACTCCTCGGAAGCAGCACCACACCAAATTATGGTGTCTTCCCTATCCAATATTTTTATCGGTCTACTATAGATTTCCTTACGAACCTCTTCTGCCAGGTCATGGGGTAGAGGTAGACAATTTAAGTTCACCCATCTACAATTTCCTTCTAGTGAATTAACCTTAGGGCTAATATAGTCTGCCACCGTTATACCGAAACCTGACTGCAAATTGTCAATGAACTAATCTAGGTTAAAGAGTTCTACCAGACTTTTGTAACCATTCCATGAATCTAGCCAAAAAAGAGCTTTCCTTCCATTCCCAATTCTCCATGATAGATGGCTTGTAATTAGGGGTCTGCAATTTGCAATGTATCTCCAAACCGCCGAACCACCCTTGAGGTTTGCAATAGTTAAAATTCGAGTTGGATCAGAGCAATCCAGATATTTTTTTTGCAAAATCTGGCACCAGATCTTGTTAGGGCTTCTGTACATCTTCTAGATAAGCTTGGCACCTAGAGCATTATTTTGCAATCAAATTTTGCGTAGCCCAGCTCCACCATCATCCTTAGACTTACAGACCGAATCCCAACCGATTAATGGAATCTTCTTATCCGTCTTTGAGCCTTCCCACAAAAATTTCTTCAAGATTCCCTCCAACTCGTTCTCCGTTTTCCCTAGGACTTCATAGCAGGACGGTGTATATTGGAATCGCTGATAAAACCGCTTTTTTCATGGTGATCCTCCCATCCAACATTAGCCAATTGTTTTTCCATGCCACATGTGGCCTTGTTTCTGCATCTTTCAACTACTTCACTCCAGTGTTTTGCTTTGCACATTCCTTCAAAAGATTTGGACCCCAAGGACTTTGGATGGGATATTCCCTTTTTTAATTCCGAGGATCGTTGTTATGGCTTGTTGCAATTGAGGTCTCGTGTTGAAGAAGTAAACATTCGATTTTTATTTGTTCATCTTTTGTCCTGATTGGAGTTCATATTCTAGGAGTTCAAAATTTATGCATTTAGCTTCTTCCATGCTTTCTTCTCCTAGCAGAGTTGTATCATTAGCAAACTGTGAATGAGTAACCGATTATGTGTTAAGTGCCACCATAATCCCACGCCATTCCTGCCGCAAGCAACGTTTCTTTATTGCACAGCTGAAGGATTCAGCCATTATCACGAAGAGGAATGGGGAAATCGGGTCACCTTGCCTAAGACCATTGGTGACCTGAAAGAATCTGTGGAGAGATTTGTTAATCACAACTGAGAAATGAACCGATGAGATATAATGGAAAATCAAATTGCACCATTGACTGAAAAAACCAAGCCGTTTCATTATTTCCATGATAAAGGACCAGCGAACCTTGTCATAAGCCTTACTCACATCCAATTTAATGATCATCCCAGCCTGTTTGCTCGACCTTAGAGTGTGGACTGCTTCTGAAATGATCAAAATGCTATCGATTATTTCCCTTCCAGGTACAAACCCATTCTGTTCCACCGAAATGACTTTGTCCAACAACGGTTTTAATCTGTTGGCCAACACTTTTGTCACTACTTTGTATAAAGTATTGCATAGCGAGATAGGTCTATAATTGTTGAAGGAAGAACACTCTTCCTTCTTTGGAATCAATGCGATAACTGTATTATTCAAATCTTTGACAAAATGCCCGGTTTTCCAAAAATCTTCTACCAACTCCCATATCTCATCTCCTAGGAAGTTCCAACATTTTTGGAAGAATCTAGCAGTGAAACCGTCTGGGCACAGCGCCTTATCCGAGTGCATCTAGAATAGTTCCTTCTAAACCTCATCCTTTGAGATCCACTCGCATAGCCTCATGTTATCCTCATTGCTTACTTTGGGGCTTAATAACTCAAGGAATTCTTGATTGCATTCCTCAGGAGATTGCTCTCCAAGAAGGCCAACAAAAAATTTGCACGCAGCCTTGCCTACCTCCACACCACCACTAACAAGCTAACCATTTTTATTTTGTATTCTCTCAATCTTCTTGGCCGCCCTTTTTTCCAAAACAAAGGCATGAAAAAATTTGGAGTTAGTGTTGCCATCACGTAACCACACCTCCCGAGATTTATCCTTCCAATAGATCTCCTCCCTCTTCAGAATTTCAGCAAGTCTTTCCTGCAAATATTTTTCTCTGGAAAAATATTCATTTGACATACCCTTTTGTAATACTCCTTCATTAAGGGCTTCCAATTCTTCTTCCACCTTCGCTTTTTCAGTAAAAATATTCTGAAAGTGAACCCTATTCCACTCCTTCAATTTTTTAACCAGTCTGAAGCTGATAGAGCCTCCTAACTTCACTTCCTTCCACCAGTGTTCCAAGATTTCCAAAAGAGTTGGGTCCTGCCACCACATATTCTGGAATTTAAAGCTTGTTTTCTCTGACACCCCACCCCTAGTTATTGAGAGCTCAACCGAGTAATGGTCAGAAATGGAGATTGGCAGAATACTGGCAGACACCCTCCAACCACGTTTGACCCAACTAGGCGGAATCAGGAAATGGTCCAAACGCTCTATAATGGCTGTGAAATCTTTGTGTCTATTGGTCCATGTGAAAATTTTGTTTTCGTGGGGCAATCCAATAACCCACATTCCGCCACGAAAGACCTAAAATACACAGTGGTCTGTGAAACACTCCTGCATCCACCACTTTTCTCTAACAGTTCTAGAATGGTGTTGAAATCCCCCCCAACAACCAGTTCATCCTTGGGAAGGGTAGTGACAAAGTTTAGTACCGTTTTCCATAGAAGGGCCTTATCCGCTGTCCTTATCGGACCGTAGATATTGATGATTGTAAAACTACTATTTAGACTTAAATCAAAAACTCTCACTGCCAACCAATTTGCAGAGGAGAAAAGAATTTCTACATAAACCTTTGCAACTTTCCATAACAAGCCTATGCCACTCGCAGAACCATCAGAGTCTTGAAAAAAACCTTCCCAATAGCAACAGTACTTAAGGAATTTCGACCTCTCTTCTCCAGACAACTTTGTCTCTTGTAACAAAATGATACTACTTTCACTCATTTGTAGTTGATGCCTAACTAGGCATCGTTTTTCAGGGGCCTTTAGGCCCCTGACATTCCAAGTGGTGATCTTCATTGTTTCGCAAGGGAGGCGTCCCCTCCCTTGGTACTCAAAATTTTTGTAATAAAAATAGTATATTTTTTGGCCGCCACTTCTTCCTCCCTCAATTGTTTGGAGATTTCCTACCTTGAGAATTAACAGAGGTATCAACTTTGCCCAAACCCAATTTATCAAATGCAGATTGAGATATGCATCTGTCATCGATTATGTCCAATTCGTCCTCTATATCTGCATTTGAGTCCAAGTGCTCACTGTCCCTAGATGCAATTTCACCCTCATCACTTTCTATCAGCCTATGCCCCTCCTTTTGGGTAGAAGGCAGCGGCCCGCCTGACTTGGTCAACCCTTCCTTGTTGTTGAGTGGAGCCTTTAGAGTATGTGGCACCTCCGCCATTACCTTACTCTGGGGAGCATTATTCTCTACTTGAGGAAGCCTCTCCTTAAGGCTTCCCAAATTAGATTTGGTAAATAGAGAAGTGTCCTCTAAGGGTTGTGTGCTTCCACTCTTTGAAGTTTTAATATTACAGTTTATGGAGCCATGCATTCGTGAACCACATTCACAACAGTATTGTTTTGGTAATTCAACCTCGATCGATTGCAACCAACGCTCCATGTTCACTACCAGGCTGATATTGCAAGGAATGGAATCAACCGCTACTATCCGGAGTCTGGCGTATTTATATAAGTCACCATCTAGGATTTTCATGTCGATCTCGAGTAGGGTTCCCAAAGAGTGGCCAATCTTCTCCAAACAATTTCTCACCCAATATTCCACTGGGAGATTGTAGAGTCTAATCCAAATTGGGTTGTCATACGGCTTCATTTTAACTAGGTCGAAGTTGTGATTCCACGGTTGCATATACAAGGGATTTCCATCCATAGTCCAAAGATCACCTTCTATGATTCTTAGCTTTGTTTTTTCATTTGCAAACACTACCAGAAAAAATCCCTTCGGCAAAAATCTAATCAGCACCTCTGTATCCCATTTTTCCTTAATCCATGATTTAATCTTTGCACGATCCAGTGTAATACCAATAAAGCGAAAAATAAAGGCAGAATCCCAGAGAATCTCTATGTCCTCCTTAATTTCCTCAGATACATCAATCTCCAAGACTGGTTCATTAGATTTTTGTTCAAGATTTTCCAGGTCTTTCGTTCACCATTCCTCCTTCTTCCCCTATCCTGGTCCTCCGCCTTTTAATTTCCAACGGCCCCTCGATCTGAATTGTAACTGTGTTTCTGTCGCCACCTTTCCACTCCTGGTCCATCCATGCCCAACAAGGGAAGATTGCCTCGGCCATGAAGCGCCCATTAACAGAGGGGTTTCTGGAGTGTCATGTCGTTTCCTAACAACCTCGAATCTAGTTAATGCTAGTGCATTTTGCAGGCGATAAGCAGGGTGGCATTTGTCTTCCCATTGTCTGCCAACATATACCCATTGTAGAGTATGGGCTTGGGTTGATTCCTCCGTGTTGGCCATGATCGGTTCGTCACCCCATCTCACCTTTCCATTTTTCTCCACTTCGCCCTTCTTGGCCTCTGCACTGCCTAGCAACTTCTTGTATCCCTGCTCCTTCGCTTCTGTGCTAACCTGCGACCTCTCCATTTCTTTGGTTATTCTTAACATATAATATATTATAGTTTTAAGACAATTAATAAATAAAAGTTGTTTATTTGTATTTAGTTATTAATATTAGGATGTGTAATTTATAATTACTTTTTATTCATATTAGAGTGTATAGGTAATTTATTTTCATGAGAAATTGTTCAACTATTGGCAAAAGTGCATTCAAAGATAGAGGGTGGTAATTCACTACAATGGGTAGGGGGTTAGAAAAGTGGTGTTTTGGATATTTTGTATGATTACGCATAATAAAGATATCAAAATTGCTCACGACAACTTGAAACCTTAGTTATAAGTAGTCGAATAGTCGTAGATGATTGTATTAAATTTTGAGAGTCATCTGACATCAAGAAGTTAGATTTTGAGAGACATGAAGTTAGGGTGCACAACTACTGGGTCCTTTCCCCTATATTGGCATTTAAAATTCTTGGACAAATGCAGCTGTCAGAAAAATTCAGCGGCTCTTATTACCACTTAACTATGAGAGTAAATATCACAAGAAAACTTCCACATTTAGCCATGTGGAATAAAATATCACCAATAAAGCCTCCAGATTTAACTGCTACAATTTGTGAATGTAAAAGCCTCTTCAGATTCAACAACCATAGATAAATTACACACTCCAAATTTAGTCGCCAAAGTTAAAATAAAACCACAGAGCATTCAAAATTAACCGTTAAAGCTAAGCATTAACCCAAATCATTAAAAGTCTTACAAACTTAGTCGCAAAATTTGAATAAATTGTTGATTCCTCAAGTCCAACTGCCAAATGTATACACAAACACAAATGCATATACAAAGGATTTGGTAGATCTCCTCGTGGGAATTGCTAAACATGAGCACTAAACCGATGAGCCCGCTAATTTACCTCTCACATTATTTAGTAGTCCATGAACACTAAGGTCGCCCACGTGACCAACCTCTAAAAATAAACATAAACATAAACTAGCAATCACATCTTGGTGTGCAATGGGTACGCGAAAAGGTGTGGGAAGTCAATTATGAAAAAATTGGTCTATATTTTGCATACATATGTGTAATACATGAGGTCAATTGGTAGGCCAATTAGAAAATGGTGTTGCTTGTGAAACAAAGTTCTCACTGTAGAAGTGATAGCTTCAAAGCAATTATGCATTCACTTAGAAGGATCCAAATAGGATTGAAACAAAATTCAAAGAAACTATGCATCCACTTAAAAGGATCCAAGAATAATTAAAACAAAATCTATGAATTGACAAGAAAATAAGGCTCCATTACCAATAGGCTCATGATATGCTTGCAATAGGGAAATAGGTAGACATAAGAAGAGATAGGGACAGAAAGCAAGAGAGACAAAGGGGCGAAGAGTGAGAGAGAAAGTGGTAAGGAGATAGAGATAGGGGATAGAGATAGAGGGGAAGATAGAGATAGAGATGGAGAAGGATAAAGAGAGGGATATGAAGAGGAGAGGGAGACATAAAGAGAAAGAAGAGAGGGATATAAGAAATAAATATATAGAGAGGGAGAGGGAGAGGGAGAACTAGAAAGATAAAGATATAGAGATAGGAAGTAATATATAGAGAGAAGGAGAGAGAAAGGGAGATGAGGGAGAAAGACAGATAATAGAGAGAGATAGAGATAGAGGCAAAAATAATTAGTTATAGAGGTCTAAGAAGAGGGAGAGGGAGAGGAGATATATATACAAAGAGAGAGAGATAGAGATAAAGAGACAAGGATAATTAGCTATAGAGGTTTAGGAAGAGGGAGATGAAGATGGAGAGGGAGAGATGGATGGATAAAGAGGAGACAAGTTTATAAATAGAGGGAGAGAGGAAGATATGGGAGAGAGGATGAGATCAACCCTAGAGGTAGATAAGATGTGTTCTTCTCTCCTTCTATTCTTCCTATTATAGATGACTAAATAGTTGTTAATTATGTTAGGAATGAATATGGGATGCTCTATCTTAAGTATGTTAGTATGAATTTATGACATGGAGTGGTGTGGAAGTTTAACCACTCTCTTGTATAAAAGATAAATAATTTTCTATTCTGAATAGTGAAATATGGATTTGTGTTGGGTGTATTGCAATTTTATTTAGTATGGATCAAAGTGTTCAGGATTTAAAAGCTTGTTGATGTGATCATTGAATTGGAATGGAAAATGTTCTTTTTCCTTCTCCCTCTTCCTTGTCATGAGATGAAGGTAATCTAGAAGATTCTTAGCAAGAGTAATTAGTCTTGATCATTAAGCATAAATTTCATAATTTTTCCTTGGTAAAAGGAATGTGAGTTAGAATAAGTCATGGGTGAAAAGCTTCATTTGCACTATGTATAGATGCATAAGTAGACATTGTAAAATTATCTTAGAAATGTCATAGTAAGTAATCATGAATGTCCTATTTAATGCAATGATAGTGGTTTAATATATTTGATGCACGAAAGGTAGTGATTTTGTATTAAGCTATCCTCTCATGATCTGGTGTAATTTCTATGTTCCTAAATTCATGGGAAAATTGATGAAATTATTAGGATGGAATAGAGATGTTAGAACATGGCTCAATCCAATATGGTTAATGATTTAATTCTTCCTTAATTAGAGTATGGAAAAGAAAATGCATTTGATGAAATAGTTATAACATGGAAGTGGTATAGTTGTTGGGATAAGTTTCTATTATGTGCTACTCGTGATGAATAATTATGATTTTATATATGAAAGAAAATGAGTCTGATATGTTCGTCCTTAAGTATATGTAGTGGTAGCTAGTTTGTAATATTGAGGAAGTGAATGTGAATTTGTTAAGTGGAGTTGTTAAGTGATCATGAAGATCTTGAAATTTGCATTTAGCATCATGTGATATATGGAAAAGAGGAACGCGAAAGAAAAGCTAATAATGGGTTATAGATATATGTGATGATATGAATCACATGGATTATGGAAGTAAATGTATTTATGGAATTGTGTATATAGTTGTACCCCCTGTAAATGTGAGAAACCAGTAACTGTGCATTGGTTGAGTGTTGTGATTACCTCGTACTTGCTTTGTGGGACCATAACCCACAGGTCAAAGGATGGTGATATAGTGTACCCATCCATTCAGAATATGTTGTATTTGGTGTGGAATTAACCATGCCATTATGTGTGTTTGTATGTTTGTTACTTGATTGAGGGCCAACCCACGTGTGGTTGAAAATCTATATATATAAGAGTAGCCAAAATATAGTTTCATAGATTCTTTTCTTTTGGTTCTCTAACCCCTCAATCCGTGAAGGGGTAGTAGCAGCCACAATGTTACTTGGGCGGAGTGTGCAGTGTACTCACATTGCGACGCAAAGCGGTCTTAGCTCAACCGATCCCAAGGAAACATACTCACTACTTCCCCTTACGATGGATTAGGGTACTTGATCCATATGTGCTAGCCTAAACCCCACAGTTTTGAGTACAACAACATTGGATTGTTAGTTTATGCCTAGTCGTCCATAGGGACGTTGAGTTGGCATTAGCGAGTCAACCTCGTCTGTATGAGAGGTGAAGCTCGAGTAGCCCCATATTGATATACTCATATATGTATTGTACACACTGTATCCGCACGTGTTCCGACATGATGTAATGGATACGATGCCACACCTCACTGATGTTCCGACATAGTGCTGGTGATGATGTCGTGTTGCTGATGGTAGTGAGCTGGGCTCGAGGACATGATGCCACGTGCATAGACACGTGAAGGCGCACTATGAGATTGTGTTGTGATAGCCTACTTGTGTGATGAGCGTAATGGGGCCTCACACACTTGTAGAGGGATACTCATGTTTGCTTTCGACAGTGTTTGGGTCGGTTAGCATATGGGTATGTCCTAGCCATGTATACCTCTAGCGATGGCGAGTACCTGTGTGTGCCTTCTCCATGAGGTATCACTATGCGGGGTGTGTCTACGTGTGCCTACTTCCGTGGAGCCACAGACACACTGCCATGCGGCATACGTCAGTGTGTGCCTTCTCTGGCTAGTGTATGACCATGTCGTGTGACGAAATGAGGCAGGGTGTAGCCGAGGAGCACACTCTGGGTCATGTGGATGGCGTGCTCACTCCGCACCACATGAGGGCTACTATTATAGCCGGACGATGTTCCCTCCTTCCTCGTTTGGTGGCTAGTATCTAGTCACGTAGTGTTGTATTGTGCAATTTTGAAGATTGAGGACTTCATATAAATTACACACTCCAAATTTAGTCGCCAAAGTTAAAATAAAACCACAGAGCATTCAAAATTAGTCGTTAAAGCTAAGAATTAACCCAAATCATTAAAAGTCTTACAAACTTAGTCGCAAAATTTGAATAAATTGTTGATTCCTCAAATCCAACTGCCAAATGTATACACAAACACAAATGCATATACAGAGGATTCGGTAGATCTCCTCGTGGGAATCGCTAAACATGAGCACTAAACCGACGAGCCCGCTAATTTACCTCTTGCATTATTTAGTAGTCCATGAACACTAAGGTCGCCCACGTGACCAACCTCTAAAAATAAACATAAACATAAACTAGCAATCACATCTTAGTGTGCAATGGGTATGCAAAAAGGTGTGGGAAGTCAATTATGAAAAAATTGGTCTATATTTTGCATACATATGTGTAATACATGAGGTCAATTGGTAGGCCAATTAAAAAATGGTGTTGCTTGTGAAACAAAGTTCTCATTGGAGAAGTGATAGCTTCAAAGCAATTATGCATTCACTTAGAAGGATCCAAATAGGATTGAAACAAAATTCAAAGAAACTATGCATCCACTTAAAAGGATCCAAGAATAATTAAAACAAAATCTATGAATTGAGAAGAAAATAAGGCTCCATTACCAATAGGCTCATGATATGCTTGCAATAGGGAAAGAGGTAGACATAAGAAGAGATAGGGACAAAAAGCAAGATTATCATCTAGTATAAAGCCATATATGGTTGAATAAATGAATGGTATAGTTTATTACACTTCTAGTGTTGACTCTATCTATGTTATTTATTTCACATAAAATTATCTTATTAGGAAGTTAATGAGTAGATTAATGTTTTTGAAAGACCTCCATGGTATGGGTTCACATGTGGTACAACCGTATATTTATCATCACCTGGGTCTATTAATCTTAAGGATCAATTGATGAAACTTTATTTAACTAGATAGCCCTACCCCTTTTTCCATTTTGACAATAACGTTGAACGGCGCATAGAACAATTCCACACGGTATTTAAATCTAAGAACAATTTATATATATATATATATATATTAAAATCTACTTATTAATCAAATAATTATATTTATTTAATTTTAAAATTAAATTTATAAATAATGTAAAGATGTAATAAAAATAAATTAGATACAAGTGATTTGTGGGATATTAATAAATAATAAATATAATGTATAACAATTAATTATATATTTAGAACTTTTTAAATATTATTTTTAAGATTTAAAAATTAAATTTGTAAATAATGTAAAGGTGAAATAAAACAAATTAGATACACATTACTTTAGACAATATCATGTAATAAATTTGATGTATAAACAATTATATATTTAGAATTTTTAAATATATATTTTTTTTAACATATATTATTATTTAAATTAAAATATCCTATATAATAATAAATAAACCTATTTAATTTAAATATTAAAAAAACTTCAAAATTTAATGTGAATTTGTTAAATTTCTTATAAATTAATTTACATAATAGTTACATTAAATATATATTATACTTATTAATTTTACATTTTATTTAAATAATATTAATAATTATGATATATTATGGGGTGGTGGACCTAACTTGATTGGCTAAAGCATCCTATGTTTGCAGGAAGAAGGTCATGAGGTCTATCCCCCAACCACACTTATACAATTAAATAACAAAAATAAAGATCAAGCATATATTATATGTAATTTTTTATTTAAGAATACATATAATATTAATATATTTTTAATTTCCATAATATATATAATATAATTAACATATATTATATATGTTATTTTATCATATATAAAATTAATTTATTGTAATTTTAATTTTAATAATATTCTTATATAATATAGTTATTAATAATACATAACTATAATATATAAATAATACATATTGTTAATAATTATAAATAATACTATATGTAATAAAGTATGTTATACTTATTAATTGTACTTTTATGTAATAATATATAATTTTTAATAAAAAAATATAAGATATATATTATATAATTATTAAAAAATTAAACATATATTATAAGAAGATATATTATATGTAAATTTATTTATTTAATATATAATAACTATAATATAAAATATATATTATAATTGTTGGGATGTGAAGCCCACCGGTCATTTGACCCTTCATCTCCCCCCAACTCTTTAGTTCACAACTGAATATGAGTGTATTAACATATGTGTATAGTCCATTTATTGTATCGTATTATTGGAGATTAATAACATTTGTTCCCTACTTTCCTACCAGTGGATGTAACCATTTATGGTGAACCATGTTAAAACTCATGTTATGCTATTTTATGTGTGTGTTTATTCATTTTGTTGTTAGTTATGTTTCTATTTTCTCCTTAATACTCAACAATTAGTATCAGAGCTCAGTTAGAGCCAAGGAGCAAATATGGAAGATAGTGTACTTATGTTAACAGAAGAAGAAATTGAAACAAATGCTTGGGTTCTAGATATGGGAGCTTCATTTCATGTTACTTCATGTAGGGAATTTTTCAAAACCTTTCAAAATAGTGTTTTTGGTAAGGTCCTTCTTACAGATAATAAATCTCTTGATATCGTTGGCATAGGAGATGTTTTGTTGAAACTATCAAATGGAAAAAGTTGGTTCTTAAGGAATGTCAGGTATGTCCCTCAACTAAAACATAATTCAATTTCAGTTGGGCAATTGAGTTCTCAAGGATGTGGAGTCACTTTTGAACTAAGTCGATGGAAGGTGACAAAAGGAGCCCCAGTGATTGCAAAAGGCAACAAATTAAACACTTTATATGTGCTGGAGAGTCACAATGAGGTGGGAGTTGCGATGGAAATGGTGGATAGTGACACAGAGCCTTGGTTAAAGAGGCTTGGTCACATGGGCAAGCAAGGTCTTGAGAATTTGCACAAAAGGAATCAATCTCCAAAGCTGAAATCAATGAAAGGTAACAAGAGGGTCACGTTTGATCTTCCAAAGGAGCGAGAAGAAGTGAGGAATTCCATGAAACGTAGGGTGAGAAATTATGATCACAATTCCACAAATAAGAAGTTAAAAGAACAAGTAGTGCCTTATGAAGAAATAGTTGTTGCTGCTGTTGAATGTGGAATTTCGTTGATGGAAATAGATGAAACTCCCTTGGTTGCAAAATTTGTTGTAGAAGCCACTCCAATGGATGAAGCCAAAGAGGATGAGAGTGCCATGGTGGCATGGTGGCTGATATGCCATTTATTAAAGAAAAATTGCATGCAGGTGAAGCTAGAGAGAATGAGAGTGCCACGGTGGCTGATTTGGAGGACGCCAAGAAGAAAGCCCTACAGGTTGGCAGTGGCGGGAAAGGTCTAGATGGTGAAGTTGACAAAGAACTCGAAAAATATGTTAACATAGTTGTGGCTACGGAGGCTGTCCAAGCAATTGGGAATCTTGCTCAGGGATTAAGAAAATATTTTAGTGGAGGATCACACTTACTTCTGCCAGTTCTATTGGGAAAATTGAAAGAAAAGAAACCTGTCATGGTAGCCTCTCTTACACAGACTCTTCAAGCAATGCATAAAGTTGGTTGTCTATCTCTTGTGGATGTCACTGAAGATGTGAAAACTGCCACTAAGTATAAAGCTCCTTTAGTACGCTCTCTGACGTTAAACTAGGTAGCATTTTGTATTGAGACAAGCAACAAAGCTGTAGTTCTGAAACTGCATAAAGACTATGTTCCAATTTGTATGGAGTGCTTAAATGATGGAGCTCCAGAAGTAAGAGATGTTGCATTTTTAGTATTGACAGTTGTGGTGAAGCTTGTTGGTATAATACCTTTAGAAAGATGATCTATTTAGGATCTAGGACTTATTGCTTACAAAATGCTTAACGTTAAAAGATCAATTATTACAACGCTTAATTTAAATGATTACAAATTAAATGCTCAAATGAAATAATGAACATAAAATAATTAAATAAATGCCAAGATAAACTGAGAAAGAAAAGAGAGAAGAATAGAGAGACGAAACCAAAGTTGATAACGGAGTTCGTCCCTAAGGACTACGTCTCCGGGTCCCTCTCCAATGGAGGACCGATCCGATTAGCTCCAAATTCAATTACAATGGCTTCAAGACTGTCTCCTTCAAGCATTCAGCAGCATGACAGTACTCTGATATGCAGAAACGTCTTCAAGAACTCTCGAGCATTCTCTCGCTATCTCCACCTGGACTTGTGAAAACAAGGCCTATACCCCTCTTTTTATACAAAAAACTTGCCTAATTAGGCCTAACCACCAAAATAAATGCATATCTTCTCTGATCAGTTCGTATCAGGACTAGTTTAGCTTTTGCAATCAGATGGTTGAGGGATATCTTGTTTGTTTTGGCTTATTTAGCCATTTGTTAAGGTTCGGCCTATTTTTCTTTGACAAAATCAAACCAACTCCCACAATATTTCGGGAGTGGTTGGTGGTCTAGCGGCTAGTATTGATTTTGCAAGCCGCCCGGTCGGGGGTTCAAATCCCCGACCGCCCATTTTAAAACAAAATCCAATCAACACTCACAATAAAACAAATCGGGGTAATTCTATAGTTGACGCATTTGTTTGGCACAACGGCCACCAACGGTTTTCGCGCATTGGAGGTTAGCGGTTCCAACCACACCCGCTTTTTATTCAACCGAACAAACCAAATGCACCAATGAAGGAGGACACGTGTCCTGACGTGATTCGTCACCAACGCTGACTGGACTGCCTGCGTGTTGATGACAAAGCCGCTTACTCAGATTTCCGTATGCTCACTTGGCGCCACGTGTCAGAGCCCTATTCGCTGGATATGCTGACTAAGCCGTCGACGTGTCACTGACTGGATGCCACGTCCGAGTACGGATGACACGTCACCAGTACGGACGGACACATGTCAGTCAATTATTGGTCCGTACAAATGAGTCAGCCGCCACATGTTCTGCCCGAATTCGTCCATGTGTCTTCCGTACGGTACGGACGATTTGCTGACGTCATCCTCTGTACCCTCAAGTTGACTAAAGTTTGATTGATTGTATCTCGATCATACGACGTCGGATTTCGATGAAACGAACGCCGTCGGAATCGTCTCAACGAGCTCTTCGCGATGACACTGATTCCGTTGATTTCCGAGATGATTATTTTTTCTGCCTTCTGGACGCACCTGAAACCAGTTTGACTGGAAGTTTGACTAGCCGTAACTTGCACAAACGGAGTCCTTTTCGACCCGTTCAAGTTGCGTTGGAACCAGGACGTCGTTCTCTTTCTGATGAAGCTGAAATCTGGAGCATTGGGAACACTTCAATTTTCACTGAAAAATTGTCCCCCGGATCAGGCCTCCCCACTGGAGAGCTTTAGGACCTCCGAAAGCTTGATTACTTGGAAAGTAAGTGAGGGTAAAGTTCCCTCACTTTACCAATCTCCATCCATCTTGCTTTGCTTGGATGCATCCCCTTCAGGCCCACTCTGAGGTACTCAACATCTCCTCTTCGTGAAGTTCTGACATTCCTGTCGAGAATAACATCTTCTAGCAACTCTGACATGTACTCTGGAGAAAGGTCATCAACTGATGGAACCTGAATGTCTGAGACTTCATCTAGGATCATTGGAGGCTCATACAGTTTCAAATTCTCAACATTGACAACCGAGTAAATATGCATGTATGGAGGAAGATTGAGGCGGAAGGCATTAGTACCAATCTTCTCAAGGATCTCAAAAGGACCATATCTAATTGGCTTAAGCTTTTTACCTTCACCTTGCATCCTTTCCTTGCTGATATGTAACCAAACTCTGTCTCCAACCTGAAAATGATGATCAGTGCGATGCTTGTCATGGCGAACCTTGTATTTTGCTTGGCTCTGTTCCAACCGTGCTTCCACTGCCTGATGAATTGCTTGGACTTTCTGGATGAACTTCAAAGCCTTCTCTGCATCATGGCGTCCATCTTCAACATCATCTTTCCCAAAAGCAAAATCCATCGGTGTCTTGGGCACATAACCAAAGCATGTCTCAAAAGGAGACCTCTTAGTAGAAGAGTGTGTTGCATGGTTGTAGGCATGCTGCACATAATGAAGACTCTCATCCCACAACTTGCAGTAGACCTCTGAGTAGATGCACAACTGTCCTGTTTACAACCTCTGTCTGCCTCGTCGGTCTGCGGATGGAAGGCTGTACTTTTCTTCAGTTTGGTGTCCATGAGTCCCCACAAAGTTGACCAAAATTTCCCCAAGAATCGAGAATCTCGATCCGATACAATAGAAGTAGGTAACCCAAAATGAACCCATACAAATTGAAAGTACAAATGAGCTGTCAGTTCAGCAGTGACTTGCTTTTTACATGGCATTAAGATACACATTTTGCTGAACCGATCAACTACTACATACAAATAATCATGTCCCTTCCTAGACATAGGTAACCCCCCAACAAAGTCCATTGACACACTTTCCCATGGACGAGAAGGTACAGGTAGAGGTGTGTACAAGCCCAATTTCCTGTTACTAGGCTTACTAGTTGCACACATAACACAACCTCTAATATACTTAGTTACAGTTTCTTGCATATGAGGCCAATAACAATACTTCTGCAGTTGAGTCAATGTTTTGTTTACCCCAAAGTGTCCTGCAATCAATGAGGTATGTGCTTCTCTAATCACCTGTGCTTGTTCATCTTTTGGAATACATAATTTACCCAAGTGATATAACAGTTTATCCTGCACATAATAATCTTTCTCTTCTACATGTTTACCATTCATTAAAGCAGCATAGATATCCTTAAAGTTCTCATCATTAGCATATTGTTCCTGAAAACTTTCATGAACCATAGAACTATTCTCAAGGATTATCAAAGCATTCATCATAGGAGGTCTAGAGAGCATGTCTACTACTTTGTTATGGGTGCCTTTCTTATACTTAATAACCAAATGAAACTGTTGTAGAAAACCCATCCACCGAAAGTGCCTACTTTGTTGCGGTTTAGTTTGTGAGTGCAAATACTGAAGTGGCTGGTGATCAGTGTGGATTACAGTTTCTTTCCCCATTATGTAATGTTTCCATTTTTTAACACTCTGAACTAAAGCATAAAGTTCTTTATCATAAGTGGGATAGTTGCTTACTACTCCTGAAAAAGTTTCAGAGTGGTAGCAAACTGGTTTACCTCCTTGCATATGAAGTCTTGCTCCCATAGCAAAACCCACTTCGCATCTGTCTCGATCTCAAATGGTTGATGTAGATCTGGTAAGGCCAAAACTGGTGCGGTGCTCAACTTTCCTTTCAAAGTGTCGAAAGCCTTCTGTTGCGGACCTCCCCACTGAAAAGTTGCCTTTGTACTGGTTAATGCATGTAATGGTGATGCTATAAAAGAGAAGTTTGCAATAAACTTTCTCCAGTACTGAACTACACCTAGGAAACTTCTGACCTCTGTGACTGTACTTGGCTTAGGCCATTTTACAATAGCTTCGACCTTCGCAGGGTCTACTTTCAATTGACCACTCCCTACGACATAGCCTAAGTACACTAAGGATGTCTTAGCAAATTCGCATTTAGACATCTTTACATACAATTTTTCTTTTCTCAATACATCAAAGACTTTCTTTACATGGCTTACATGATCTTCCCAAGTTCGACTGAATACAAGGATATCATCTAGATAGACTATGACAAAATCATCAATAAAAGGATGAAAGACATCATTCATGACTCTCATAAAAGTAGCTGGTGCGTTACAAAGCCCAAAAGGCATAACCAACCATTCAAACAGTCCCTGTTTTGTCTTAAATGCAGTCTTCCAGATATCATCTTCTGCAATTCTTATCTGATGATAACCACTTCTCAAATCTAACTTAGTGAAATAAACTGCATGTTTTAATTGATCAAGTAAATCATCTATTCTGGGAAGAGGATACCTGTTTTTTACCGTTATCTTGTTCAAGGCACGATAGTCGATGCACATCCTCCAAGTTCCATCTTTCTTAGGAACCAAGACAATTGGAGAACCGCAAGGAGAAGTACTAGGACGAATAACTCCTTTTTCCACCAACTCTTGAACTTGCTTTTTAATTTCCTCATTCTGCATAACTGATAAACGGTACATGCCGATATTAGGAAGTGGCACATCCTGTTGTAACTGGATTTCATGCTGTATCTCTCTCTTGGGTGGTAACCCCTTCGGTTCCTGAAACATGTCATCATAAGCGGAAATAATCTTGACCATTTCAGTTTTATGTTTTGGATCACACCCCTTGAATGCCTCAGATTTATCATCTTCTTTGGCTTTTACAAGCATCAATACAAAGTTTTTACTTGAGTTGACCAACCTCTTCATTTGACCAGCATTAACTAGTGTAAGATTAGTCTTCACCTTATATGCCCGTACAATGTATTCTACCCCATCTTTAAAAAGATGATACTTATTCTCCCCCCTATAAAAGATTGCTTTTCTGTCATAAAGATAAGGACTCCCTAACACAAGCCCACAAATATCCAAAGGGACCACATCGACTTCTACCTCATCTACAAAGTTTGCAGTGATAGCAAATCTCAATTTACACTGTTTAGTTACTTTTAATTGTGCATCATTGCAAACCCATCCAAGTGGATATGGTTTCAGATGAGGTGTTGTAGCCAAATTAAGTTTCTTTACAACTTCTTCAGATATTAAGTTGACTTGTGAACCCGTATCAAACAGAGTATCAATCTTAGTGTGTTTTGTTACAACACGAATGTGAAACAATTCATTTCTTTGCTTATCAACCTTAGGAGAAGATTCTTTACTTGTACTTGCACTGGCATTAGAAAAACTTGCATCAGATGAAAGAGATATACCTTTCCCTTTACCTTGGATTCCGGTAGCAACAATCTTCGTTTCATCTCCGGAGTCAGAACCAAGATCTTGTTGAATCATTGCAGTAGTCTTCTTGCCTTTATTACCTCCATATCTTTTCGGCCTCAACTCAGGATGAAGCTTCCAGCATCTCGAATCATCATGCCCCTCTTTCTTGCAATGGGAGCACGTAGGTTTCTCACCCTCTTTCTTAGCTGTAGCTATTTTCTTCCCTTTGCCTTTATCTTTGTCTTTGTCTTTCCCTTTAGACTTACCCTCAAACTTAGATGGCTTCTTAGAAAAGTTATCACTAAAAGTATTCTTACCCCTTGACTCTATATGAGTAGCTTGAACAGACACCTCGTCTAGATTGTTGGGACTCAACATCAAAATAGTGTGCCTAAGGTAAGAATGTAAACCACCAATATACTTAAGTAATGTGTCTTGGGTATACAAGGGAACATTTAGAGCAATGGCCCGTTTCCTAAACTCATGGGTATACTCCTGGACAGACTGCCCCTTACCTTGTCTAAAGGTTTGCCAATTCATGGTTAACTGTTGCATGTAACCTAAAGGGTAGAATTGTTTCCTAAGGGCAGCAACAAACTCCATCCAAGACATTTTAACTTGACCATGGCGAGCAATTTCTTCACGAAGTTTTTACTCTCCCACCGTGAGAGCTGCACTCTCCCAAACCCAGAGAGAGTTACACTGAACTTGTAGCCATCTTCTTACCAGGCCTTGTATCTCACAAAGATACTTCTACCTGTTGGACCCAATCGCCTAATTCTCACATTTAACCCCACAAGATTTAGGTAACTCCAAATTTTACACGTTTCTAATTACAGCTTAGATTTGCCTTTAAATGGATTTACATTAGAAGAAGGAGAAGGAGAAGGAGGAGAAGAAGGAGGAGAAGAAGGGGAGTAGAAGGAGGAGAAGGAATTTCTGAAGCTTTCTCCTCTGTGTCTTTCTGCTTCTTGTGCTTTGAAGAATCTCCCTTTTTCACTCTTCTTCTTTTCAGCATAAAGTTCGTCCACCATTGCCTTCATGTCAAGAAATAGCTTCTGGAAATCCTTGACACTAAGCTCTGAACTTTGACCACCTTCTTTTTCTTCCATCTGTGACGGTTGATTAACTCTTCGTCTTCCGATTTCTGGATTGTATTCTTCAAGTTCTCCTTCGCCTCGTTGCAACCTGGATCTTGTTAGCATTCAAATTGCAATACAAGCCACATACATAGCTCTGATACCAACTTGATCTATTTAAGGATCTAGGACTTATTGCTTACAGAATGCTTAACGTAAAAGATCGATTATTACAACATTTAATTTAAATGATTACAAATTAAATGCTCAAATGAAATAATGAACATAAAATAATTAAATAAATGCCAAGATAAACTGATAAAGAAAAGAGAGAAGAATAGAGAGACGAAACCAAAGTTGATAACGGAGTTCGTCCCTAAGGACTACGTCTCCGGGTCCCTCTCCAATGGAGGACCGATCCGATTAGCGCCAAATTCAATTACAATGGCTTCAAGACTATCTCCTTCAAGCATTCAGCAGCATGACAGTACTCTGATATGCAGAAACGTCTTCAAGAACTCTCGAGCATTCTCTCGCTATCTCCACCTGGACTTGTGAAAACAAGGCCTATACCCCTCTTTTTATACAAAAAACTTTCCTAATTAGGCCTAACCACCAAAATAAATGCATATCTCGATCAGTTCAGACGACTAGTTTAGCTTTTTGCAATCGATGGTTGGAGGGACATCTTTGTTTGTTTCATTATTTAAATATTTGTTAAGGTTCGGGCCTATTTTTCTTTGATTAAAATCGTCTAACTCCCACAATATTTCGGGAGTGGTTGCAGTCTAGCCGCTATATTGATTTTGTCGCCTCGGCCGGGGTCAAATCCCCGACCGGCCATTTTAAAACAAAATCCAATCAACACTCACAATAAAACAAATCGGGGTTAATCTATAGTTAACGCATTTGTTTGGCACAACGGCCACCGACGGTTTTCGGGCATTGGAGGTTAGCGGTTCCAACCACACCCGCTTTTTATTCAACCGAACAAACCAAATGGACCAATGAAGGAGGACACGTGTCCTGACGTGATTCGTCGCCAACGCTGACTGGACTGCCTGCGTGTTGCTGACAAAGCCGCTTACTCAGATTTCCGTATGCTGACTTGGTGCCACGTGTCGGAGCCCTATTCGCTGGATATGTTGACTAAGCAGTTGACGTGTCACTGACTGGATACCACGTGTGTCGCCACTATGCTGCCACGTTCGAGTACGGATGACACGTCACCAGTACGGACGGACACGTGTCAGTCAATTATTGGTCCATACAAGTGAGTCAGCCGCCACATGTTCTGCCCGAATTCGTCCATGTGTCTTCCGTACGGTACGGACGATTTGCTGACGTCATCCTCTGTACCCTCAAGTTGACTGAAGTTTGATTGATTGTATCTCGATCATACGACGTCGGATTTCGACGAAACGAACGCCGTCAGAATCGTCTCGACGAGCTCTTCGCGATGACACTGATTCCGTTGATTTCCGAGATGATTATTTTTTCTGCCTTCTGGACGCACCTGAAACCAGTTTGACTGGAAGTTTGACTAGCCGTAACTTGCACAAACGGAGTCCTTTTCGACCCGTTCAAGTTGCGTTGGAACCAGGACGTCGTTCTCTTTCTGATGGAGCTGAAATCTGGAGCATTGGGAACACTTCAATTTCCACTGAAAAATTGTCCCCCGGATCAAAAGATCATTGGAAAAGCTTGACGAAGTAAGAAAGAAGAAGCTTTTAGAAATGATTGGAACATCTGGGAGTGGTCAAGTCACAGTTGCATCCCCAATAGGTTCTTCACAATCTAGAGCAAGTGGTAGTGCGACATCAAATTATGAGGCTAGTGAGAATGGCTTTGCCAAGAAATATGTTGTGAGCATGCTAAGTGGGAAGAGGCCCCTGCAATCGATTAAAGTTGCACCAGGATGGTCAGGTGTAGGGAAAAAGACTAGTGTTGATGCGTTAGGACCACATGTAAAGCTAACACTAGAGCTAGCTTCGGGAGGTGAGCAGACAATTCTTCAGGCAGATCTTGAACTAGAAGAGCTTGGGGTTGAAGTTGTTTCTGAAATTTATGCCATCGAAGATGTGATTCCTAGCTCCATGATTGCACACAAGGAAAATAAGAAATCCCAGTCTAACAATGAGGTGGTGAGTGATGATTTTGTCGAGACGACCATTAGAATCAATTTGGGAAGTGGAGTTGAGATTGTTGTCTTTGATCCTGTTGTCTCATTTAGAGAAATTGTATTAGAGAAGTCAATCTGTATTGTAAGGAGTAAGTCTCCAAATAAACCAAACATGCTTTATTTTGAAGCAAGGCCTCTTGACGAAGGTCTTCCAGAAGTAATCCTCTCTGAGGATTTTGGATGGGACAAAGATCCAACTAAGAAGATTTGGTTAAATTTTGTCCTTGGCATAAGCAAGGATGAGGTTGAACTACTGGTGGAGAATGAGAGAATTTTTCAAATCAGTGGATGTAGCAAGAACAGAGCAACGCCTCATAGTGGAGAAATGAGGTGTCGCATAGGCGAGCAGTCGAGGGTTGGCTCTTTAAAGAGGATTCGACTTCCTCATGGTGCCAATCCGTAGCAACTCCAGGAAGAGCTAGAGAACGGGGTACTTTTAGTTACTCATAACATTGTTGAAAATGTACATGAAATTTGGAGATACATTATGGAGTCTCTATGTGTGCTTGTGATGATTATGGGGGAGGTGAAGCCCCTGGAAAAACTAAGTTGGTACATATGGAAGGATTGGAGCACTGCTAACAGATCTGAGACGAATGAAGAACAAAAGTCTCTGAAGAGGGAGTTGTTGATGGCGCAAGACCAAATGGTCCAATTGTAGCAAATTGTCAACTTCGTTTTGGCATGGAGAAGATTGATTCACTGTGTTCGTGAGCAGTCATTGACAAAACTCAAATCTTCGATGGTCCTGGTTGTAGTGTGAGTTTGAAGGAGAAATGCAAGGGATGTTGTGCAATGCATGGCTGTACCAGTTGGACTTCATGGGGGAGATTGTTGGGATGTGAAGCCCAACGGTCATTCGACCCTTCATCTCCTCCCAACTCTTCAGTTCATAGCTGAATATGAGTGTATTAATATATGTGTATAGTCCATGTATTGTATCGTATTATTGAGATTAATAACAGTTGTTCCTTGCTTTCCTAGTGGATGTAACCATTTATGGTGAACCACGTTAAAACTCGTGTTATGCTATTTTCTGTGTGTGTTTATTCATTTTGTTGTTAGTTATGTTTTTATCTGCTCCTTAATACTCAACAATAATTATTAATAATATTTATAATAGTTTAGTTCTATAATATATATAATATATAGTTATTAATAATATATAACTATACTATATATTATAAATAACTATAATATGTGATATATTATTGATAACTATTTTATTATAATCAATAAGTTATTTTTTTATTAAATCTTTATTTTTTAATTTATATAATAAGTATATTATTATTAACATTATTATAATTAAATTATATAAATAATATATATAATAAAATAACTATAATTAATATACATTATTATATATATTATTTCAAGATAATATATAATATTAATATTGTAATTATGAATATATAATATATAATTATTTATAATATATAAAGAATATAAATATAAATAATATAAAATGTTATATAAATATATATTATAAACAACACGAATACTTTTTTAATCCTTGCGTTCAAGGAATCGGGCGGGGGAAAATAAAAAGGGTGAAAAAAACTGGTGAATGAGAAAATGAAAATACAAAAATGATAAATATTTGATGCAAAAATAGGAAATGCAAGTTGTATTGAGGCAGGATTCCAACAAAATGCATTCTTTTTTTTTAATTAATTAATAAATGTGTTTTATAGGCTGCATAAACATTGCTGGTGACTGAGAGGCGATGAGAGGTGGTTGAGCAGTTGTACATTCTGCAACGTTCTCTTCGGACAGAGTTGATATTAAATGCAGTCTTATATCCTACTGACCGACCTAAAAATGAACAGCCAAGCTTAAAATAATGGTCTTCAATCCTTTTTACATCAAATAGAACCGTTGATTTGAAGATTTGCTTGGATTTGCTTGAAGAAACTTCATATAAAGGAACACCTTCGGCATAAATGACAAGCTATTTTTTTTTCAATGGCGCGTCCTGTATCGGTCGTAGTAAGATAAGATACTAACTATTGTATAAATTGCCATATTTTATATAAAGTACTCGCACGGTTGATTGTAATGAACTGGACTAATTTTTTTTGTTTTTCCAATTACTATTACAATCAACATGCACCCGGGTTAGCTCTAAAACCAAAACGATGTGGAAGCAA